>UCOL01003673.1:0-17786 GCA_900474335.1 Ormyrus nitidulus | reverse complement strand
GTTTTTCATTCAATTTTAATTTGGAAGGTTTCATTTTCTTCCTTATTCAATTTCAGGGGAAGTTACCAATGCAAAAACTAGGGTATTTTCAAAACCGGTAAATTTATATTCACTTGTTTATATAGCTTTATCGTTGAATCTTCGATAAATCTATGAAATTCGACGAGAAATCTATAAACAATTGAATATAACTTTACCGGTTTTGGATTATTTTTGCATGAGCTATTTTGTTTGTGACTGCATTATTTGAAAATGCTCAAAGCATTTATATAGAACTTTAATTTGTTTTTCGTTAATCTAATGAAATTATTGAGCTTGCAATTATTTAAACTGTGACCAATAAGTCATAATAAAATGAAATTTATTTCTAAAATATACAATTTATTTCACAGCTTTAAAAGTGATTTATTTACTAAAGTAAAAACAGAATTTTAGTTTGTTTGAATATTTAAAAGGTAAATATTATCATTAGAGATTTTTTGAATAAAGGCAAGATAGCTACTTTTGGATGTACTATATAAAGTAAGTTGCAACTTTGTTTTCACGTCCTCTAAATCACAATTTCTAAAGGCAAAGGTACTTTATCCTTTATCTTGTTTCTAGAAGAGTTTGATAAAGTAAAAAGTACTGGAGAAAAAAGTACTCGCACCTTACATTCCGGCATAAGCGCGCCACAAAGGCGACATGTCTTTGCCGGATTCTCTCCTGCTTACCCCAACCGCAAAGCGTATCGTTCACGCGTTCTCTCGGCCCCACAGACCGCAGATGGATGGCTTTCAGATCGATGTAGGCTGTGCCCAAAAGGAGAAAAAGGTAATTTTTTACACGGTTTAGTAGAGAAAAAGATCACTGCCGGACATTGTCAAGGTTTGCCTACTCCTGAGTAGGCGCAATAACAGAAAAGAGAGATGCACCAAGCCGGACGTCTCATTTCTACCATTAGATATATTTTTAGCAGCAATATATATTTGCTTACGATGTAGATAGTCGTGCAGAAAAGTAGACAAAGCTAAAAAAGAAGAGAGAAAGCAAAGAAACAAACACAGGGGGAGGACTCATCATTTTGAAAGCATTCGAGGAAGAGAAGCGCGGATGAGCGAATACACTTGACGAGACGATCGCGCCGACAAGATTCGTCTAGCTTAAAAGTCGCTTAATAAAATTAATAATATTTTAGATTGAAAAGTCGGAAAACTTAAGGCTGTAGTTGATAAGACCCTGCTCCTCCTTTTTCTCGCTCCCTTGGAAAACGAAACAAGTTGGGTAACCAGAGTAAGAGAGGGAGCAATTGATAAACGAGTTTTGAGGCTGCCCTTTTTTCACACACGGCTAGTGAAAAGTTGGAAGTAGGAATCGCAGCAAACTTTTTTTCCGGCTTTTTTCTTACTATTTTTTAGGAATTTTTGCCCTGCGATATTCCAGGCTCTCCTCTCTCGAACCAGGAATGTAAATTTCGTTGTGCGCTTCGAAGGATGTTTTCAATTTTGTAAATATAAATAGAAAACGTAAATGTTCATGTAAAGAAAACCATCCCGTATTCGTATTATCTTCTTATGAAGCTTAAGGTATCAAAGTCCAAAGGGAATCTTGATGACTTAAGAATATCGATCACGTCGAGGATACTTGAGCCAAGTATCAATCCTGCTAAAACGTTTCTTGCGCGAAAACTCGAGTCGACGACTATAGCTCAAAGGACCTGCGGTTTTGGGAGTTCGAGTCATTTAAATAGATTAAATAAAACTCGCAAGGAAGATAACCAGGCGGTCATTTTACGATGTTCGCATGAAAGTGCCGGCCAATGCGAGGATATATTCCGAATACGTGAGCGACATACGCTTTTTCGGAGCTCTGTATAGTTGGCATTCTGCGTGCCGTTGGCTCGCATTTTTACTATGATTGAGTGCAGTTCCCACTGTGTGCGTTTGATAAAATGCTTTCACGTGATAATAATGCTTGATTTGCGTAATTCCTTCAAAAAGTACAAGTCGCTAGTCACGAAGCAATTTCATTATGCTGACGGTCACTATCCGTGTTCATCTTTTGGGATTTTTTGAACGCAATTTTTGCAACGTTCACATGTAGAATGTTGCTCTCGGATAGGCATTGTGGACTCCCGGGAGCTTTGGAAATCAACGTGAGAGACGGAGAGCTGACGCAAAGCTCGGAGTTTATTATTCCTCTTCTTCCTTTCTCCCTCTCCTTTTTCCATTCGTCCTTATTCGAACTCTCCTATACGCGTCTGAATCTTTCAGTCGATTTCCCGGGCTTTTTTCCCGCCGTTGTGAATTATTTATAGGCTGGGTGCATGGGTAAAGGTGGCGCCATTTAATGCCTCCGCTTTAAGACGCGCACTATATCTGTATTTACTGTATATACAGATATACCTTAACATTGCGGGGGCACTAAACTTACAAATTTCGCCGCAGCATGCACCCAGCCTTCAGTGCACGAATACGTTATGACCTGAATTATCATCAGCGAATCATTTAGTATCGATCTGTCGGAAGGTCAGCAATGTGTTCGTTGATAGCTAGAAAATTGTCGATTCGACGCAGAATAATTGTCAGTTGTAGTAAAAGATGAGGCTGCTGCAACGTCTGCACTCGCGGGCCGCGACAAGCAATGGAGGGTCGTCGCGCCCCCTCTCCTCCTCCAGGCCTCAAGAACCAGTCCGAGGCAAGTGGTCCGAGGCAGCCGACCGCTGGAGGGAGATCGAGAATCAGCTGCAGCTCTTTTCAGAAATGAGTCAGAATTTTCAAAGTTAACGGGCGACTTAACAGTGCAAGTGAACCTTCTTAAAGTATGGCTGAAATAACCGTTCGCTATATGATACGGTATATAAAGGCTCAGCAGCGGAGAATGCGAGAGAAGGGCAAAAGGACTCTGCAGTGGTTGGCGCACAGTGCTCGTCGCGTCTCGGAAGATTACTTGCTTTCAGGAGGATTTATGCCCTTTATTTCGAGATATTATTTAGCCAGGCTAAAAGAATCGCGCGCGCAACAAGAGGCAGAAGCGTCGATATCAGAGCCGGTTTCTCTCTCTTCTCTTCTCTTCTCTCTTCTGCTTCCATCGCCCTTCTTCACTTTCTACTTAACTATCCGTGTCTCTCTTGTGCCGTCGTCCGTCCACGCTACAGAGGAGCGGCAGTCGAGCGTACGGCTCAAATCTTTTTCTCTCTATCTCGGCTTATGTGTCTTATGTGTCTGCAAGCCTGCGCGAACAGTGCACCGAGCTTTGGTCAACAAATAATTAAATAACGTTATTGGGATTTGACATCGGGAGGAGTAGCATGGAGTAGTTCCATTTTTCGTCACCGAAAATGTCAAATCCCAATAAGGCGAAGAGAAATACCGGAAATCCATTTTAAGCGTTATTCTCTTTAGAAATTGATTTTTCTATCTTGGATTATAAAATCACGAGTTGGATGCGAGTCTTTTGTTTCTGGGGCCGCATGGAGAGAGAGAGAGAGAGAGAGAGAGAGAGAGAGAAGAGGGGCTCAAGCGCGAGGTCAGCGAGGCGTGAGCTTTTTAAAAGGGTCTGCCTGCTCGCCGACGCGGAAGATTTCGCGATTCCCTCTCCCTCTCTCTCTCTCTCTCTCTCTCTCTCTCTCTCTCTCTCTCTCTCTGCATGCACCAACTACAATGAGGGGAAGCTTTGTTTTGGGGTACAGAAAGAGAGCTTTTTGCGCCTCGTTGCCTTTTATTTTGCGCGTCTGTCTCGAGATTCGGAGAAACTGAAGCACGATATTTGCGCCTCGGCGACACTGACGTTTCCTTTGTCATCGGGAAATTGGTCTGCCGTTTTTTTCAGGTTTACTCTAATTTCAATGGAATTCGTTTACTCATAGCCAATTCTCGAGATTTTGCAATTTTAGCCATATTTCTCAGATTAAGTGCTTATCGCAGACACAGATTTCGCTGGCTCGTACAAATCCGCACCCAAAAGCCATTTGGCTAAAGAAACCAGTGAGGATCTGCCGCCGCAGACGCATACATCGAGCTCCTTTTAAATACACGCTAACACCTTGCTTTACTTTCCCTCTGAAACGAAAAGTATACTCACTCGGTTGACAATTCATTACTGGCCTTTTTACAGTCATTTACCGTCTTATCGAATCAATCCTCGTTAATACGCGGGCTCGGGATAATTTCCTGTCCTGCGCTGCCGCTAATAACTCATTAACGATTTGTTATCTGGCTCAAAATTGAACAGTTTCACTGTGCATTATTGGATATTTGCTGCTTCATTGATTTTTAATCTGCCTCGGCGGGGATGGATGCTTTCCATTTGCTCCTTTTTTTTCGGACACACCGCTTTTCAGTATAGAAAACTGATCCCAGATTATATACAATATGTTGAACGAAAAAGGCAATTCACGCGAGCAAACAGCAGCAAGGCGTTTTATAATGTGCGAGTTTAGAAAAGTTCCATTAATAACTATTATTAGCTATTATAATAAAGGGATCGATTATATTACTTCGTTTAATATTAATTGCGCATTTGTTTATGGACCGTCCAAGTTCAAATTTTATCTAACATATATATATATATATATATATATCTAAAGAGATAAATATATGTAACATAATTCTTATGATATACTTTACAGTACAGTTTTGTAGATCTTCGTAAAACGAATGAGCTGTTTCGTGTAATGATAATTCTAATTAACCATAATGATGAATAATACAAGAGAAAAGATGGCATTGAAATATTTGTCGTCGCGTTCAAATGATTGCAACTCGAGCAATCAACAATAAGCTTCAACAATAATCTAATATAATAATAATGATTCCTCCACGGTTAAATTGGCAAAATGTTAACTCGCTTTTTGTACTTTGCCTCGCGCCCGCTATATGTAAATATAGGTTTTATTGGTGAGTTTAAAACACGGCTCGCAATTTCGTTTTATGTCTGCACGCGGCGATCATTGCAAAGTTGCTCTTTACTTTATTCCAACACTGTTGGCAGCTCTCTATTTTTTCATCGACCAAGTCACCTTTTCGAAAGGTAAATCATTTGTTTTACATTAATACATGAAATTCCTCGGTAAGCGATATTAATTCGTCGCCAAGAGAAAAAAAGTTTTCAAGCCAAAAGTCGCTCTCCGGCGTCTCTTCCGACTCTGAATCTGCAGCTTCGCGCCGGCAAGCCTTTATACGAAGAAACCCTTGTAGTTCAACGCCTTTTTTAATAAGCAGTAACTTTCCACGAAAAGGCTCTTATTTTATAATTGGAAAATGATGAAAAATTTAATTGAAGGCACCTCGGTGCAATATATATCATATACATATATGTATTAGGGGTTAATGGAAATTGTCTCTTTAGTCTGCAAGCAAGATAGACTGAGAGTTGATTAATTAAAGAACGAGGCAAGCAATGCTTAAAGAATTAAACTGCAACTGTTGCAAAATTACATGTTTATATATTTTAAAGTTATATTTTAAAAATGATGTAATTTTCTTGTAAAAATTACTACGTTCGGTAAAAGACAGCAATACTATATCAAAGTTCATCTCCGTCGAGTCGCGCAGCTGCGTGAAAAGAGCGGGAGAAAAAAGAAGACAGGACGAGGGTTTAATCGAAGGGGTTGAAAGGGTCGAGAGTGCGAGTCTGCCTCGCATTCTGAAAAATTAATGAGAGAAGGCTCGCGCCGAGCGGCTCGCATTCTCGCTGTTTTTCCAATTACCGGGGAGCAAGCGGGGATTTTAGCAAGTGCAAGCTCGTCAAGTCGCTTAAAGAGGAAAAAAGGAATGAGCCTCACCTTCTGCGCTTTGCAGGCGGCTGCCAGCGGCAGGACGTCGTGCGGGTGGGCCGTGTGCCGGTCGCGCAGGCAGAGCCCGCAGGCCGCGATCTTGCAGAGCGCGCAGTAGAGGCTGAGCGTCTCGCCGACGTGCTCCAGGCAGCCCGGGTTGCTGCTGCCGACCGAGTCCCCGGGCTGGCTCCGCGGCCCGTTCCCGCCTCTCAGGCCCAAGCTCGCCCAGCTGCCTTGCGCCGGGCCCAGGTTGTGCGTGGCCAGGGGGCCGCGCTTCGGGTGGCAGGACTCGCGGCAGCCCTCGCAGTACAGCACCTAGTCAAACACGAGCAAAATTAACTTTCTACTTATTCTCCGCAAAAGCGTCGATACGATTCTTGCTACAAAAATAAACAATTTCCTGCGCCTAATGCGTCGGTGTAAAAAAACTCTTCAGGCTAGTCTCAAGCTATTATTAAACTTTTTTATCAGTTTAATATATACGTAACGCAAAGTCAATTTCATTGAAGCTCCCTGCTAGAAAATTGACCAGTTCAACTTGTGAAAATACATACAATTCCGAAATAACCTTAATGTTTCTTCTTAAATATTTGTCTTTGTCATATAATTAATTTATAGATTAAAAATCGGTAATACATATATTATTATAATTTTCCGCGTTTATATTATAATAGGTGAGACGTCAAAAAAGTCTCGGGACGTTACAATATCAAAAATACCCTAAAAAAAACAAACAAAAAAACCAAAAGTAGAAAATAAAATTGCAAAAAGCTAGGTTATATTTTTAGCCTAAAAATTTTGCATATTCTTAATAAATATTGATTAAGGTTAAGGCAAACCAGACGATAATTCGACCACAGCCGAATCGACGTGAAATCCAAAAGCTGACTGTATTATTTACCTATTATTTTTCTCTACAGAATCCAATTTTAATCCACTTATTATAAATGATATTTTCCGAGTTTCTACCCCGATTTAATCAGGGTTCATAGCCAGAACCTACTTACATCACAAATATACCAGTTTGTTTATTTCTGGCCGAGAACTCGATTAACTCAAGAATGATTCTGCCAGGTCAACGGTACAATAAAAGAGCGCAGCTTGTGAGACTGTGCATAAATCGTTTATTGCCGATTGGAAATAAATCACGTTTTTTTCAATTATAATCCAATAGTAGTATTGAAGACGATTATAATTCTACCGGAGTATCGTAAAAAATAGACTTTGAGAGTATATTAATTGAGGGCGATCCATGCATTTTCTCATTAATTTTTAAAACAGTCAGTGCAAGATTGAAATGTCACTTAATTTTACGATATTTACTGAAAATTTTAATGGATAAAAGTATTTTACGAAATAAATTTAATATGTATGACGTATAACAACTATGGAAAGCTACTATTCATAATTACAGCAAACAGCTTAAACACGTTTCAATTAACCGATATATATTTGCATTTGCGATGCTTATAAATAATTGAGCGAAATAAAGCAGAAACCTTTTTATTAGAAAAAATCTTATTTACTCCGACGAATTGTTAGAAAAAAATGTTCACCGTGAAACTACATTCTTCTTATTTGTACAACGAGAGAATAAAACTAAGCTGAACAACAAGCGAAATTCTGCAATTGTTGGGTTTGTCGTGCTGGAAGAAAATGAATTCCATTTCCTAAATCTCTCTTTGCAATAAACAGACGAGGAGAGGGGAAAAAGGAGAAGAAAAATGAGAAAATAATACTGTGGGCGTTTAAATCCCGAAACGCATGATCGTCGCTCGGATCGCATTGTAACTTTAGAATGAAAGGCTTGCAAGGGTGTAAAAGCTTCGGCTGTAACCGCGTTTATACGGAGCAGTCGAGTTGACACCGAGAGAAAGAAAGAAGGACGGAGACTTCGGATCTTATAAGTCACTGAAATACTACGGAGGTGCTTTTAATGAAATTGCCGAGTTTATAGTCCCTTTGCTTCGCTCGCTCTTCATCAATTTACTTAATCAAACGTCACTCCCGCCAAAGAGTTTTGCTTATTAATCCGGTGTTGCTCGAGGCCCAAGGCCACTTTTTATTAAAGCGCGGTGTAATCTTAAGGATTTAATTGATATGGACTCGATATTAATAAAGTTAAAGTTCAGGAAAAAATTTCAGTTCAATAGAAAAATGTTGACCTTTATTTTTAGAGGAAAGTTTTCTGAGCAAACAGTTTTTATTTACTTTATTTTCATTAAAAAAAAATTTCAAATATGCTAACAGTTCTCGATTTCAAACATTTATGTTTTTGAATATTTGAAGAGTTCAAGGGGCATAATTAAATATTTAATTATTTTACGTTACGTTATTTTAATATTCATTTATAAAAGTCTCTTTCATTATAAGCCACAGAAATTAGAGTTGGCTACCGTTTTCAACTCTTTTTTTCAATCGATGAATATTTTTTCTTTCAGTTACAACAATAACTAACTTAAAAGTTCCAAGTTTAATATAGTTTTTACTCTTGAATTTTTTCGTCGATCGAATACTAAAATTTGCTTATCCAATGTAAATAAAATTATAACTTGAAATGTTCAACTTGTGTCGGTAAAGTTCATTTTAAAAGAACAAACGTTTACTTATAATATCAATTACTCAAGAACCAGCTTGAAAACATTCAAACAGGTATATGTATGTATAGAGCACTTGGCACGAAAAATGAAACTGGAGTGCAGGCTCAAAATTCTCGTGCAAACTGAGACACCTCTGTTGAATCTTATCGCATTTTTCAAACACTATCTTTTTCAGAACCCGGTTCAAGCATTGACAGAGCAATTTCAGATCAATATCTGTTTTTTTACAATTCCGCATAGTTTACTAAGGCTACAGAATTTGGCTTACTCCGAATATTGGTAATTTTTGCGAGCGCCGTGGAATAAACTTGCGCTTTTCACGCGTCGGTAATTCGATTCGTCTATTAACGTCTATTAACGTCACAAGCCCGGCAAGCGAATTTTCAAAGAAGCGAAATGTGAAAACGTCCATCAGAGCCGGCGTTAATCGAGTCACTGTATGTATTCACGGCTGGCTCAATCAAATTGCTCAGCGTCAGGTTGCAAATGCACAATCAAATAGTATAAATTAAAAAAATTACGCCCTAGCCAGTCTTCAAGTTTTTTTTTTTTTTTTTTTTTAACTAATTACCAAACGTTTGATATTGAAATTGACTCTCAGCCCGTAAATTTGGAGAGGGTTCCGCGAAAGAAAAAGAAGCGAGAGCCGGCGCTGTTTATACATAAAGGTATAGGTGGAGAATTGTTATGGGCGCTGACCTCGCACTGCTCGCAGGCAACGGTGGCCTCGCGCGGCTCCTTCTCGCACATCTGGCACATGAGCTTGACGTTCCTGGCCTCGACGTACTTGTCGACGATGCGCTGCATCGCCCGGTACTTGGGCAAATTGTGCGCTCCTCCCTCGTCGAAGAAGACGGTTTTCTGGCAGACCGGGCAGGAGAGGCAGAGCGTCCCGCCGCTGGGCGGGAAGCCGCCGCCGTTGCCGGGGGTGCCGACGTAGCTGCCCGGCCTGGAGCCGGTGCTGGTGCTGCTGCTGCAGACGACGCCCGAGTCCGTCTCCGAGAGGATCGAGAGCTTGTCGGCCTCCTGGTCGGAGCCGACGCTGCTGCCGTTGCCGCCGGCGGCGAGTCCGGCCTGCCCGATCGAGCTCGAGTCGCCGGCGGAGATGGACTCCGGCGGTGAGTCCGGGGGCGCCTGCATGCCCACGGCGCAGGCCAGGCAGAGCGCGTGCCAGCAGGGCAGCAGCACCGGCTCGCTGAAGAACTTTTTGCACGCGGGGCAGCGGAGCTCCTCCTCCATGGCTGCGCTGGGATGCTCGCGTACGCGTCCTACCTCACTGCGGGGAGGGACTCATCGCTCGGCGAGCGAGCACGTGATCCCTTTGAAAAAAGGCGCGCGCAGCCTTCGCTTCCTCTCTCTCCTCTTCCTCTAGATCTAGATCCGTCTCCAGCAGCCGCCGCTGCAAAGCCTCACATTTTCCGGGAGGCGAGGAGAGTGAGCGCGTCCGCTCGAGCACAAAGAGGGACACACACCGCGGCCCCGAGCCAAGAGAAAAAAACGCGGCGACCGGTTTTCTCTAGGGATAATGGAGCGCGCACTCTCGCTCGGCAGCCGTCACCGGGTTGACTGACTCGGCGCTGCGGCTGGCTCGCGCTCGCCTCGACGCCGAGCAGTCCCCACCTCGTGTAGCGGAGGCAGCAGCGCCGCGCCGCAGCTGTGTCAGAGGAGTCAAAGAACCGCCGCCAGTGCCGGCAAACTTCCACCCCTCCAATTCTCTTATACTACTATAATCTCTTAATCGAGCTATCTTTTTCTCGAACTCTAAATACAAATTTTTATACATTTTTTACAATTTTCTTTTTCATTAAATTCTAACTTTATAAATGTCAACTTTAAACAGCGCATCGTCTTACTTGATCTTTCAAAAACTTTCTCTTTTCTCCAAGACTTGTTTGGTTCAAGTGGATGTCAGTGGCCTGCATCTTATCTCTCCTTATATGCGTGTCTCAAGCTTCAAATAAATTCTAAAAATTTTCAACTTGTTTACGATAGGTATAGTACAAGTGTAATCGCATTCATCTCGTTTCCATGTAAGTCAAGGCCAAGAAAACTAAAAAGAACAACTCTTTATTTTTATCTATTGAAACAGTCAAACAGCATGAAGAAACTCATTTCTTATTACATAACGATTCCAGAAATTAAGGCATCTTTAGAATCGATGACGCGAACTGTTTTTCTCTAAAAAAGTGTAAACCTTAAATATTAAAATCAAGTTGTAGTTAAATAATGGGCTGTGGCTAATCGCACCATATCCAGAACAAATAATATTGCTAAATATTAAAATTTGGCACGGTGTTTAAGAATAAAAGAAAGCAGTATTTTACTTTATTATTAGATTAATATTCTTCTTTAAAACGTAATACTACCTATAAAAAGTGTTTACTTTAAAAGTAAAAGATCGCCTTTCAATAATAAATAAACACGCACATGTAAAGGATACTCGTCGAATATAAAGCATTGTAAAATCATTATAATTACACTTACCAACATATCTCAAAAAATCACTCTAATGTACTAAATTTATTTTGGTAAGACAATTTTTTTTCTTTTTTGAATGTTATTTGTTTGATTTATTGAGAAATATTGAGGAATACCCTACGAACAACTATAATAATAATTTAAAAGGAAAAAAAGGGAAAAGGTCTGTCTTAGTTATTAGTCACAAACGTTTACAGAATTCGATTCGATTAAATATCAGTCATTTTTATAAGTCTAATCGTAGATAAACTTACCCTGTTAAACTTATCTTATAAAAAGAAATGTCCGCTCCAACTGGTCATGGATCTTGGTAAAATTGAAGGTCATTCCTTAGCCAAAAAAGAAGAGAATTGTTTTGTGAAGAGAAGCGTTTTCTCGAAAAATCTAGGGGAAATTTGTGCTTAAAAAAATTTTAATTTCTTCATAATTATAAAAAGTCTTGGCGTATTGAATAAAAATTAAATTAAAATACGTAAGCAAGAGCTTTAATTTGAGTCTATAAGTTGAAATAAAAAATATTTTTTTGTTCAAAAGTTATGCACAATTAGAATAATACTAAAAAATCTTCATTTTTGAGGAATTTTATCGATATTTTATAATTAAGCATATATAAGTTTGAAAGGAATGCAACTTTACGAAGATCCATATATGACCGAGTTGGTGGGCAGACTGTTATCGTTAATCTTTGAATATATACCTATAGCGTTTTTTATTCAGAAAAAGTTAATAAATGCATTCCTTGATTAGTTAGTTAGTGATTAGAGCTAATTGCTTGTTCGAAAATGAAAGATTTTAAAAGTGGGAAAAAATTTAATTGGAATAAGTACCCTTATATAAAAAAAGGAAGCAATGATCCTGCGCGGGGCGCAGGAGGCCTCGCTCCAGCACTGTATCAGGTTTTTTCTCTCAAACGCTCGGGCAACATCAACTCACTCGCTGCACTTCGCGGTGAGATACGCTCGCTCGCACACACAAGAGATTCACCGCGGGAGATTTTGCACGCTGCAAGGATTACGAAAAAGCGGCAGAAGGAGGAGAGCCGAACAAGGTCGATCGTGCGATAGCGAAGGCAAAGGCGCTATTCTTTTGCTTCTTCGCTCGAAATTTACGCGTGGCCTACATCAAGTGCTGCGTACGGGACGATGCATATAATCATTACTTGGGGATCAGACGGAAATCGATTACGTAAATTTGACATTACAATTGGGGCTTTATATTTCTTAATTAATTTTCAGGTACTGCTCAAAGTAATCATGAAAAAACTGAGATTTTACTTTTCGCTGATAAGATTGTAGTCAATTGTAAATTATATTGATATCTTGATGCATTGGTGAATAAATCATTTATCGTGTAAAAATAAATATACAACGCAGGAAAAAAGACTGTCTAGTTTCGCACAACTGTTATTGTTATTCCATTCACTGACGATTTTCCAATGATGCGCCATCAGCGATTTCGATGATTACGAATAAAAAGTTTTAAAATATAAACGATTCGAGGCGTAACAATAGCAATGTCTTCCATATTTAAAAACCGGAAGATCCACATTTGTGCTTGGAAAAGTCAATAATTTTGTCAAAAGATGTGTTTGGCTCGAAAAGTGAGTTTAAATTGATAAATAGAAACAAAATAAAGATAAGAGGTTAAAAAAGTAACTTTATATACAATTATTCTTGATATCATTTACCATAATATATTATAATACATCATTGTAATCATTTGCAGTGGGTGTAGTAGAGTAAAAAATACTCCGTTACTACAATGCTTTTTAGTCGTAGTAATATTACTTACGAACCAAAGCAAATAAAAGATTTTGTTGAAATTTAATCCTTTCGTATGCTTATTATAGTTTTGTATTAAACGCATTCAAGAAGCTAGAGTTAAACTGTTGGGTTCCCTCAATTTCTAAATTCAATTTGATGCCAGGTTTATATACACGAAATGTTTATGTACACGAAAAAATGATAGAATACAGTACGTAGCATCAGCAGCAGAAACGAGTGCGGGACGAAAAGGAAACAAGCTGGCTTGCACAATAGTCCGGGCTGAAAATCCAGGTGTGCCAGAATCGCAGCCGGCCTTTCCTCCCCGTGTCTCTTATTGGATCCCGCGCCGTTTCATTGCCAAAGACCTTTTTTCATATAGATTGCGCCGTGATTATCGCATGCATTGTTGAAACTCATCGACCCTTCATTTCATTTGCTTTTGAAAGCTTAAATGACCGTCAGAGACGTTCATGCAAGCCCATCATATAAGACTATAATAGGGTGCATGATTTACGTAATATAATTACCGACATTACAATTTTAAAAATTTCTTATTCAATTCTGGCGAAAATGGTGAAAATTGCTCGTAAAGGACAATACAAAGAGAAGGCCATCATTTTTCTTTAAAATTGTCTCTCTCATCTAAATAGATTTTTCGCTTACCTATTTTATCCCTCCTTTAGTTTTGACTCGGCAATTAACGACCCTCTGAACAATATCAACGTACGTACTGGGATGTGTTCATTATTTTCCCTTTAATTAAATTTTTTTTAACTAACACTTTTTTGCAGGAATCAACAGTTTTGTTTCAGTCTTTGCAAATTAATATAACTTTTAAACGAAGAATAATGTACAAATTTTAATACTCTAAAATCTTGGTATAATACTCGATTGAATAAATTTTAAAAAGTTTTAACAAACGATCACACCAAAATAATTTTTCCTTTTTAAAAGATCTTTAGATTTGTCCAAGTTTTATTCTCACTAGGATGATTCTTCAAGACAAATTGTGAAACAATTTATGAATTTCACCGACTGGACTAGATTAAAAAATTCTTTAAATCAAATATTAAAATAATTCTTTTATAATCAGTCAAAAATTATTTTGGTCTAAGCGGGAGCAGATCCTGTCGTTTGCATAATCAGGCGGTCAAATTACTATTGTACGGTAAATATAAAATCTTTTAAACTTTCTACAATTTTTAAACAATTTTTTAAAAAGAGAGTATTTAGGGCAACGAAACAAAAACTGCTTAAACGTTTGTTAATTTTAATTAAAGATATACATTTTTAAAAAGCAACGCAAGTATTCTTGTTTATGTTACTAAAATATGTACACTGTTCCTTTAATTTTTACAGAAATAGATATGTACTAATTTGTATAATTTAAAATATTCCTTAAATTAATTGTTCTTTTTTTTAAAAAAATCGTGTATTTTTGTTTGAGATTCTTTTTTATTAACTTTTATACTTTTATTTATTGAAGATGAATTCAGTTTATCAGTAAGAATTTGTTCGTTTCTTTTGTCAACTTTTATATCTATCTCCATGGTTTCATTTCTTTCTGTTTCATTTTTACTGGCTTCTTGCATTATTAATTTATCAAATTTGTCTAAATTGTAACTTTTTCTTTCAAAAGAATTGCAGGATTCATTCGATTTTACACCAAATAGTTCTCCAAAAGTTTGTTTTTTTATTTTACACGACAAAATCTTTTTGTCAGCTTCCTCTTCTTTATCAGTCTTAACGTTATCTTCCATGTCTACTTTCTCATCTTCAACTTGCATTTTAGATTCTTCAAATTCAATACCGTTATCTACTTTACTCGTCTGTTCAACACTTTTTTCGTCTTCAACATTTCCTAACCATTTTTCAATTTTTTCTTCCAGTTGATCTTCTTTTAATTTAGCAAAAGATGCATGTTTTTTAAAATCTAAATTGAATTGTGACTTTTCTTTGAGTGTTCCGTTATTTTCAAAGTCATTTTTCTTTTCTACGTTATTGTTAAAATAATGTGTCAACGGTTTTATTTTACTTCGATTATATAAAAAATGGTAAAAATCCGAACGATTTTCAGCAAATGCCTCTTGATACTGAGAAATCAAAGCAAATAAGCGTCCTGTAAATGCACGTTCAAGTTAATTAAAAAATTAAAATTTTTGATTGATTTATTAAAAGTGTTGAAATAGAATCAAGAATTGGTATCATCCTCACCTACGTCAACATCATGCCGAATGAGATGCCAATACATATCGGCTATGCTATCTCTTAAATTTGTGTCACCAAACGTGAAATACATTACTGATCGACCAGCAATTGCAGCTGCCATTAATTGAACTAAAACTTTTAATTGGGGGTTTCCACGAAATGCTCCGCAACCCCAATTTCCAGTAGCTACGGCTGGTAAATTATTAGAAGCTACTTGCGAACTGAATCCAACATATGCCTGGAAGATAAAAGAATTATTTTTAATCGCTTGATTTGAAAGTGCAACGTTCAATTAAGGTCGAAGTTACTTTTAAATTAAGGTATTACTTTATTTAGCTCACGTATAATATTTCCCATATTGAACTGTGCATTCGGCTGCTTAAAGTACAATGCATCAATTGCGACAATACAGGTTTTTAGTCTTCCACTGTTATCTCTAGGAGTCTCATCAACAAAATCACCAGTCCATTTGAAAGTATTACTGTAACCTTTATACCGACTAAACCTTTCAACTCCTTTAACAATAATAGCTTCAGTGTCATCTAGGGCTTCGGTAACTAACATTGTAACCATCAATTCTGGACAAATAACAAACCTTATTTCTTCTTGAACACAACCATAATTTAAAACACCACCTCCAAGGAATCTGTTTGGAAAAAAAAATTATTTTTGTAAATAACTATTTAAAAAAGTAAAAGTAATTTTCAGAAGTAATAATTCTAACTTGTTGGCAAAATCAACTTGTAAGAGACCAGCTCCTTGAGATTCAATAGTCCCTTTGCTAGTGATGTGTAATGATGGCAATTTAACGTGTTGCTTGTCCCATCTGGGACAACTTTTTTTAGGAATATATTTCCTTTGTATCGTTATTGTACCTTCAGGTGCTGCGCTAAGAAAACTTATGTCATCATTGAATTAAAGTTAAAGGTACTAATGAATAAAGTGAAGCACCTTTTGTCGTTACCCTTCGAAAGTAGTGAAAGATACATTTTAGTTTTTCCATTACTGATTGATGCCTAGCATTTCTGTCTTCTCTAAAGGACGCAAATAATCTGAAATTTTATAATTTAGAAATTAATTTAACATTTAATAAATTTTTAAATTACTGTACAGTAATTACTAAATACCTATTAAAATTAATATATGGAAACAAAGCATATTCTGCTTGAGAATTCGTAGAATTACGTCGAGGAAAGGTGCAGAAAAACGCATTAGCTAGCAAAGATGCAACTTGCAATTGACTTAAACTTATTTCTCTATTTGAATGCCTTTTCAACAATGGAACTGCACCTGTAATTAAATCTGGAAGTTGAAGAGCAAGCTGAACCATTTTCGGTATCAAGGAAGTAAAGCACATTTTTGATTCCTCTTCATCTACGTACTGAATAATATTAGAAATTATAAATTTTGATTTTAAAAATTGGAGATACAAAAATAAACAATATTACTTCATTAAAAAAATTGTGAAGAGCTACAAAATTCCACCTGTCAGCATATTTATGATTATATGACAAAATTGCAGCTTCCAACTGCTGACTGGAAACAAAACTTTGTAATAGTGCTTCTTGTATAACTTCCCAGCGACGTCTGAAACCACTTGAACTTTCATTTCTCTAAAAGCAATGTTACATTATTGTCTGTTTTAAGAACATTGTTCAATATTTTAATATATATCTTCATTTACCTGATCAATAGGATAAAGGCTGTGAGCAGAGTGTGGCATTCGCAAAAAATTTTGATTCCACTTATCAGCATTTTGACTTGGATGAGGCTTAGGTGGACCACGGTTTGGAAGAGGCAACTATAAAGATATATTATATTCTTTATATAAACTAAATGATATTTTACTACTCCTAAATATAAAAAATTGATTGTAATTTATTATTATGATGTAAAAATCAGATAGAAATGTGCAATGAAATTTACTTCAAATAAAATTGTATGTGTAGGGGATGGATGTATTGGAGGAAGATGATGCCAGTCATAAGGTCCATGATGCTTATAAATTTCTTCCATGCTAATGCCTTTCCACTCTGGATCATCACTGTTGAGGTCAGGTTCAACATCTGCAGCTGACATTGAACTTGCTAAAATGTAAATTTATTGAAGTCATGGTAAATTGATATAAAGTAAAATTTAAAAATAAATGCTTACTTTCATTAGAAGTTCCTGCAACAGAGACATTTGTTTCTACTTCAGGATCTGAGAATAAATCTGGTGAAGATAATTCCTCCTCTAGAGATAATTTTTGCTCAGACATACTCCTTACGTATGTAAATGCAATCTATAATAATGCAGAA
This sequence comes from Ormyrus nitidulus, assembly GCA_900474335.1. Classification (NCBI taxonomy): domain Eukaryota; kingdom Metazoa; phylum Arthropoda; class Insecta; order Hymenoptera; family Ormyridae; genus Ormyrus; species Ormyrus nitidulus. The sequence goes on along the minus strand of UCOL01003673.1, from coordinate 679 downwards.
AATAAATATTTTCAGATAAAGGTATTTATAACCATAAATTTGATAGAGTAATTTTGTACACTTACTTGCAAATATGCTAAAAATTTTATTTTACACAACGCCTAAAAAATTGAAAAAATCTATACTTTGTCTTTGGTTCATTTCCAAAAAATAGAAGATAGTGTTGTTATGGAGTTTTTTTTAAAATGTTGTGGTCTGTTGTTTTGGCCTGTTGTCCCTGTTGACAAATCTTCTGATTTGTCCGACCGCAATTGTAGTATGGACAAGAGTCCCGGTCATTTGTCCCCACATTGTGGTGGGTACGTAAAATACGCGGTGTCGTAAATGCTATTTACGACGCGTCCTAAACGTATGTAACGTCGTTTTTGGATCCATTTTATACGTGTATTAGCCAATGAAAGTGCACGCGGAACGCGCGCTTATTCGATTTTTGGAATCGGAGGCTGCGGCAGTTGTCACTCCGATGAGAGCTCGCGGCGCTCGCGCACTTTATCAATCATTTTGCTGTAATTTTGAAGAATGGGTAGAAGAAAGGAGCATGCGGAATACGACCGTATGTGTTTCATTATAAGAAAATAATCAAAAGGGTGAAAATATAGCTTACTGCAAAGTGCGTAGTTTTAACGTCAATTTTCGATTTTTTGAAAAATTTGATTTCAATTTTTTTTAATGATAGGAT
>UCOL01003672.1:0-17760 GCA_900474335.1 Ormyrus nitidulus | reverse complement strand
GTGTTAAGTGTTCGTTCGGCTGGAGTAGGAGTTAAATATCGCGTTAAAGTCTTTTAAGCTCGTCAGGGCTGTTTGCTGGAAAGAGATTTAGACGGAATTGTCTTGTTTTATATTGTATCAGGGCTGTTTCCCTGTGTTAATTGAGTCGAGTGCTCATTGATATTGGCTTTTATATTGGTGCGTGGTGATTTCGGATTTATTGTGAGTGGCCATTCCGACAGTCGAGTGCATCGACTGGTCGAATTTCCCGGGACACTTTGGGGCCAAGGCTCTTAGCTAGCCAACATTGGCGGCACGCTAACTCAGTGGGCGCTGCTCCCAGCTAGGCGTGCTGCCCTGAGGGTCAAGAAGTCAGGAAGGCCCTAGCACTGGCCACGCACCACCGAGTTTTTAGGACACACGTGGGTGTCCGTTTCTACTCGATCCAGCTGAATAACACTCTGCCGTGTATGAAAAGAGAGCTCTCTTGCGTGCGGTAAAATTAAGTATTATTGTCAGTAATATTAAGTCATTCTTTAGTCTTAAGTTTGTTCTTTGTTCAGACAAGTTCATATTTTTTAGAGTTAAAGTTCCTTTGGACAACAGGCTTCTCCTCCACTCATGACTGGAGTTTTTTTAATGCCGTTAGCCTTGAGATTTAATATAAATAAATAATTAGTTTAGAGTCAATAACATCAAATAAGTTTAATCATTTCAGCTTCTCACAATTCCTCATCCACTTCCTTATCCCCTCACGTAATTTAATAATAAGAATCTGTAGTTTATGTAAAGCAAATTAACAACTTTATCAAACGATATCTTGCGAGACTAATCACTTTAAAACCGACGCGTTAATTTTCATTTAACTTCATCTCGAGAAAGCACAGCGCCCAATCGCGAAAATTGCCCGTATCATTTGATTTCCAAGAGAGATCGCCTCGGAGGAGCTCGAGAATGATTCGTCAGCTGAGCCAATCGTCCAGTTTACCCCCTCGGGGGGTCGCGCCTTCGCGCGGGGCAAGGGAGAAAAAAGCGGCGCTTGAAATATACGATTGGCATTAAGCTAGATAGGCGGTTAACGCAGCTCTTACACGAGTCGTTTCTCTCTTTCTCTCTCTCTCTCTCGCCGAAGGGCGCCCACGCGCGAGAGATACGCCAGGCAGCGAGCTACCTGTGGCTCGATATCGGACCGACTGCTTCCTCCTCTGGGGGCAGCTACCGACGATGCCGATGAGCGCGTCTTCAGACGAGATGCTCAACTTTGTCAGCGAGTGGAAAATGTATTTCGGGAACTGACGGTTTTTCGAGGTGCAGTTCTTTAGTCGGGTACTTTTTAATAAGCTGCTGTAAATTGTTTTTAATTGGAAGTATGCACTTTTTTCGAATGTCAGGAAACCTAGTTTAGAAGGGAACTAATTATTTTGTGATGGACATTTTTTACTGCAGCATAAAAAGTAAGGTCTTGAAAATTATGCTCAAGTACTCTTACGTTTATGGGTCTAATACAGATGCAAAGTAAAAAGCTTTGCTTCAAGACGCGGTTAAGTGCATTTTTCATGGTGCGCAATTAATTTTAATGCAAATTTTTAACATAAAGAACCGTTAAATATACTTACATAATAATTTTGAACTTATTAAACATTCTAAAGCTCAAATAATTTATATCGATCTAATAGTTGGAAAACCCAACTCAGTCCACCGCCAGTCGCGCAAACAGAAACCCAGCGAAAGCTAGCTTCCTCATCGCATCGGGGGAACAAAAAAACAAGGAAGCAAGTAAGAGCGCGTTCATTAGCTCGCGCGAAATTTCCAGTATTTGAACTTTTATAAGCTTGCCTCTCGAGAGCTGCGCGAAAAGAAAGGCGTCCGCGGCTCGTAAAAGCGGACTTTATGGTGGATAGCGGAGCGCTTCGCGAGGAACGTCTCTCTTTAAAGTCCGCGCGCGCGCGCGCGAGGGGCCTTGAATTAACCGAGAGAGAGAGAGAGAGAGAGAGAGAGAGAGCGCGCACGCGCGCCACGAGTATATACGGGTACTTTACGCAGTTTGCTCACTCACCTTTTTACATACTCCAGTGTCGGCACTTGCATTCCCGGAATCATAACTTTCTGGTACTTGATGCCGGCGCTGGTGAACTCCTGAAAGGAGAAACAGATAGCTTCGTATCAGGCCAGGAGGTGCTTCAAGCGTAATGTACGGTTATGGGGGTAATTAAAAGCTTTTAACGGCGGCATTGGCTAATCTAATTGCCCCGCGCAGCGCGGAGGAAAAATTCCTTTTAAATATATCAAAATTCTGAGGGTGTTTATTATTTCTTTTTTAGAAACATTAAGATGTTCAAGTTTAATGAATTATTTTTAATTTTAATAAAAGTATTTCGATAAATTTTAGTTACAAACGTCAGAATGGAGAAGGATACAGAAGTACCACAAAATAATTAGGTAAAATAATAGTATAATAATAATCTGGTTTTTTTTTTATAAAATCTAACGAAAGACAATCCCTCCGGAAATTAAGACATCCATCTCCAGAAAAGAAAGAGCATCGAACAACAGAAGTAAAAAATGTTCACACCGAATCCGACCTCGCGCCTCGCATAACTCCCGGGCGAAGAAAAATTAGCCGTCTCGGATCAATCAACAAGTCCGAGCGCGCGTTTTACAGCGCGAAGCTCGATGAGCGAAGGCGAGAAAAAGCCGACTTTAAAGAGCCCGCGATCGAGCGTTCACGCCTCTAATAAGCCGATCGTTCACCTCTCGAAAAGCTATACTCTCTCCCGGGCGACGAGGCGCACGCTCTCTCGCCTCTCCGAGTCTCTAATTATCGAGGCTAATCATCGGCACTGGGCGAGCGAGTGGCCCCGTTAATTATTAATGACATGAATAATTACGTGGGCGGCCCTCCGCAGTCGACGAATGTAAAGCGAATCGCGGCTCGTCGATCGCTCGGCTGGAAAGGCCAGGAGTTTGCGATGCTGTGGAGCTTTTTATGTCGGCGATGCTTTTTATTGAGGGCATAAAGTGCGCGGAATGACGTCGACTAAATTTTTATCTGGGCGAGATATAGTTGAATTCAATTTATTCGTAAAAACGAAGAAACATTGAAAAGTGAGTGTCTGAAGTACAAAGTGAAAATTAATAATTCGAAAATACTGATAAACAACGATCCATTGGCACGATGGGCATTGAAGTCACGTTTTGGTCATCTCTTGACAAGAGGCAGAAGCTCGCCGATTATGCGATGCGCTCCCGTTCAGCTCGTCGAATGAAAATTCTTGTCTTTGCCGTAGAAAAGAGGAGCAAAATGAGAAAAGGGGAGCGAAAGCTCGCCTTCCTTTTTAACGAGCTTCGAATGCTTTAGATATTTATCGGGAGGCTGCTTGGCATACCCTGACCGGGGTAGTCTATCTTCATTTGGTCTAATATAGAGATCTCGGCTGCTCCCTCGTGAATTTATGGCAGGCCCCGCGAGAGATTAAATTTACGAGGTCGATATAATACGAGAGCAAGTGAGAAGAAAAAGGAGTACGAGATGTACGCAGAGCCACTCACCTTACAGCCTTTTAAAATTCATAAATCCTTTATTGCAAGTTTAATGGAAATTATTTACGTCTTTCATCGGCGGCACTTTTTTTGTTTTACGAGGAGCGTTTAGTACTATTAGATATGCTTAATAGAAAATATCGCGGACAAATTGAATTTATGTCCTTTAATAGAGATGCTGTTTAAGACGGTAATTCAGATAAATAGGAAGAAAATGTGATGTAATAATTACATTTTTAAATATCTCATCTTTTTCAAATTTGTATTAAAAGTTCTCTAAAGGTTAAGTATCTTTTGCTTGAACATTTTTCTTCAGATTTATTAGAAGAATAGTTATTTCAATATAAATGGCTCAACGAAAATTGAAAATGATTTTTCACCGATGCCAGCGTAAACGGCTAAATGAGAGCACATTTTCCATTAAAAAAAGATTAAAGTAATACCTTATTATAAAGCAATTCCGATCCTTAATTTCATCCCGAGTGACCCAGAAAAAGTACGCGCCTTTTTATTATGCGGTTTTCTTAGATCTCCGATGCAGTGCAACATCAGCAGCAGCGCAGCTTCATATGGAAGCCCGAGATTCAATAATAAGCTCATTAGTTTTACTCGGGGCTTTTCTCTCTCGTTCAAATTAATAAAGTCAGAGATGACCTCGGCTCTCAACCTGCTACTATATTATATCGCTCCACATTATATATACCGGAGTAGCTTGAAAAATAGGACGACGGATAGAAAGCGTCGAGATGACTGATACGAGCCTGGACCGTCTTTCTTGGAGATATTTCAAAAAAATCTGGAAGCACTCAGTGGTGCGGAAAATGATTGAGTGGCGGAGCTTTGATGAAGACGGTAATGAGCGGCTAAACTTTTTACACCCCGCGGTGATTTTCAAGGGTAAATTTATTAAACATTATTACTTTGAGCAATTAATTAGATGAAAGTATTTTTCAAATTAATCAGAAAACTTACTTTGAAATTTCGTTATTTAAAGTAACAACTGTAGAGCTGTTAGAATAAAATGAAGCAATTTTGTTCTGAATTAACACAGAGACCATTCTTGTAACAAATTCCCAGTAGGTCACCAATTAGCTCGGGAAGTGGCTCGTGTGATTAATGGATTATTTTCAGATCAAATATCATAGCAACAAAAAGCTACACATGGATGGAACGGGAAGAAAATCTGAAAGTCCCAGAGAGATGTCTTTCCTAATCAGTCGAAAATCAAGGAATGTAGATGTTGACAAGCCGCGAGGAGGATGAGTTGACGTGTTTCTTAAATGATGCATTAAGAATTTATTTTAATAAAGGTGAATGTCCTACCACTGAATGTAAATCGATCATTATTTGAATGCCGGCTATTTAAATTTTCTCGGAGTTCTGAAAACAAATACAAACATAGGTGAAAAAATTGTACTCACCGTTTGGTCATAGTATCGTGCGGTGTTCGTGAGGTCGATTATGTATTTCAGTTTTGGGAATGCTTTCATTAAAATGGCCGTCGTGAATCTGTAAAGATAAGAAATGTCATATTTTTTTCATCACGAAATAAATAATTTAAAGAGCACTTTTAGAAAGGAGCCGTAAAGAGAATTAACGTCCAGGCTCAAGTATGCATTTAAAAAGCCTATGAATTTTTTCGCGCTTAAAGAGCACGGCCAGCCATGCTAGGCGTGCTTGCAACCCCTTAGCAGGGGGCGCACCATATTCGCACCGACGCAAATAAACATCCCCCTTTGTCTTTCCTTATCTCGCGAGTCATCGCGAATGAATGTTGATTTAATAGCGAATCCATATTTATAAACTCCGCCGTGCAGACTGCTTAACCTCTTTCCACGCGGATGCGCGCCCAAATATGGAGCAGACCGTTTCTTTTTTGATAGAGTGCGATATAAATGTGAAATATCGCCTCGGACAAATATTATAACTTGTTTCAGAGTCGTATCTTGCGTAATAGATGTCCGGCTGGCATTACATTAAAATATTGAATTACCCGAAATATTGTGAAATGTATTTCGGGGCGATGTAGCCTTAATTTATCAAATTCTTTTATTCCTATTTAGAAGAAAAATGAATTTATGCGCCTAAAGTTTCAATTTTGAGTCCTTCCTTTGTCGGAATAAACGTTGCTTTTATGAATTTGAAGAAAAATTCTTTTACCCTCCTATGAAAAGGTTAACCGAGGAATAAATTGCTTAATTTAGTTGTTATTACGAGCACAAACATTTTTGTTTAGTTCATTGTTTTCACAATGAAAGGCTACGACTACGAAATTTTTCGCAATTAAAGCAAATATTCCGCGAGAAACTGGTTTCGAATAATGAACGCAACAGGTGCTAAAAGGTTAAATTTAATTTATATGCGGCAATTAACTGAAACATTAAATACATCATCAATAATAATTCCAATTATAAGCACGACACGATCCTTTCCTCGAATTCCTTGGGCGCACTTGATTACGATTCTAATGACATCACTAGTCCATAAATTCCCTTATGAACGATCGCAAAAAGTAGCTTTCGCGAAAGTATGTGCTCCGATATATAAATACCACGAGCGCCTTTTTGTCCCGCTTACGAAAAAAGCATACCCGTACAAGGAGAGATCGCTTAATTTACGACGTGCAACAATGAGCGGCGCCGCGGCATCGAAAAATCCTGTAATTGAATCCCTTCCTCGTTAAGCAGGCTCGTCTGTGCTTTTTGCGCGCTCATGAAGGACGTTTTTAAACGGGTTAGGGGTACGTATGGATGTTCATAAAAGTCAGGATACTCACCGCTGCTCCGGCTGCAGGTTCCTGGCGACCGGCTGAAACAGAAAGGGAGAAGAGAAACGATAAGACGATCATTGGGTTAATGAAGGAACGTTGCGGATAATTAATAACCGACGCTTTTGTCGGTTCATGCGCACCTTGGCTTAAGAGAGTCGTTTTAGCAGTAATCACGGGTACCTTTAATTAACTCAGTTTAGGGTTTTATGTTTTTAGGCTATCATGCTGCTGCTTTTAAGGATAATATAATTACAAAAATTGTTGACTTTGTAAATAATAGTTGGATACTTTTTTCACAAAAATTAATAGAAGAATTATACTTTACTTTGTTTATATTGTTATCTAAGAACAACTGTAAACTCAAAATTCCAAAAAAAAGAACAAAAAGTATGGAATGATCCCTATGTAACATATACGAAGTTTAGCTCGATCGAACAGATTCCACCTACTTTTTTCCTCTTGTTATGTCAAGTATCACGTTGCCAGATACCTGCGTATCGCTTGAGATATTCGACGGACTAACTAGGTGATACCTTCTTTCAAGATGCACACGGCCGCACGCAGCCGAACGAAATATGCGTTTCTCGCCGTGTGAAATCTTTTCTGTTAAAAAGGTCATTGTCCTTGTGTTTTAAATTTAAAATTCCTCAAGATACAATGCCGAGGCGTCTAATGAGATTGAACGAATAAAATTCCATCACGATATACCGAGAGTTTACGCTATTGAATAAGAATCATTACACATTGCACACGTAATTTTCCGGAATTCCTAATTATAAATGGCAACTTGGCATCATTATTCATCCGAGGCGGCATACCTAAGCCAGGTGGGTACCGGCAATGCGCGCGTTAAATTGAAAACTTAGATGTCGCGTTCCGCGGATCTTGCCACCCACTATGGGTGGGCCAGGGTAATTACCGGTCTAGAGGAAGATCCGATTGGCTGGGCGGGGGAGATCGGTATCTCGAACTCGGGCCTATACGTCTGCCGATCTCGGGGGGTTTATTAATAATACCTGCGCGATCCACCCGCGCGAGACCCTCGGAAATTATTTTCGGGGGATATACGAGTTTCGCTATTTAGCCGCACGTGAGAGTCTCCTCCGACGCTAATAAATTTCGCGGGGACCGTCCCGGAATCGGGACGGGGGAAGGGCTCTGCAGTTTGCGTAGAGCAGACTCGCTTGTCAAGTGCGGATCTTTGATACTTGCAATCCGCGCGATTCGCTTCGTGGAAGAAGAGAGGCCAAAAGTATCTTATTTTCGGTATTACCGAAAATGAAATTTCGACAAAGACTCGAGTGTAAAAAGTACATTTAAAACGCCGCAGGACTCGCTGACTCGAAGGCAAAGGCATTCGTCGTTTCTTTCAAACTGTCAGACTTTTAAATTCATTTAAATTACTCAGCGCCATTTGTAAAACATACACGGTGCGGTAATTCACGGTGCAGTTACCCGCGAAATATATGCCTGTGGCTCTCTCTTTCTCTCTCTCTCTGTCTCTCTGTTTGGGGAAGAGACACCGAACCTAAACAATTTGCGCCGGCTGCAATCAGGCAAAAATCGGTTGGCGACTCCGCCACAACAGAATAAATATGAAAGTGACTCTGCGCGGCCTGAGCAAATTTGACGAACGGGCGACATTGAACCTCCGACGAGCGAGGAAGAAAAGAGAGAGAGAGAGACGCGTGCGAGGCAAACACGCCAGAGATTTACGAGCCGTCTTCGAGAAAAGTGCGGAGAAAAGAGCAACTGCTCTCTCGGCCGTGGGTTGAAGAGAACGACTGTTGCGAGAGAGGCGCGTGTGAACCCATGGAAAAAGAAGTAAGACTCCGACGGACAGTCTACTTACTAAGAACTCGACCGTTGTTACTTTATTAAGGGACGTTTCTTGTGTCTTTTACCTTCAATATTTTAAACGCTGAATTTTTTCAATGCGGGGTTTAATCTTTTATTGTTCTCGCAATTCTAATCTTTTCACTTTAAATTCCTTTAATCAGTAGCATTTATCGAATATTATATTTTATTTGCTTCGTGTTTATATGTTTCCAAATTTGGCTTTTCTGTATTTCAGATGTTGGACTGAACGTCATCGTATGATAATTCTTAACGTCAAGCAAAAATGTTGCACTAAAGATACACGGTTTTGCTAAATCCACTGATATAATATCACCTTTCTCCAAAATACGAGATAAAATGTTCAACCACTCTCTGATGCAATGGGACGTTCAGGAAAGGATATGCCAACAATGTAGCAGAGTAATAATTAAGGGGTAATCCGTCGTAAAAGGCGGTAGGCCCCTAAAATCCGATACATATCGCCGCTAATATCAGAATCGTTATTTACGGTCGCATAATCATTTTACGAGCGTGCGGGAAACGTGTAAAATTTTAGCTTTCAACCAACGAAAACCAGCCGGCCATTGCTGAAAAGATCGCAATATGCTTGTGGATTTTAATCGGGCTCGTTAAAGCGAAAGATAAAAGTGTGACGTACACGAAAGCTAAGCCTGATTTAGCCAGGCTTTTGAGCCTTCATATTGGATTAGGGATCATCGAAATTATGTAGTAAAAAATGAAACCGTATAGCCGCAATCCTTCTGATAGAAATTTAGGTGTGTCTTTTTAAATAAACAAGTCGTAAAGTTAATAGAAGCAAATGGGTGATTGGATTTTTATTGGGTTTACCGTAAAAATCACACCGACGCAACCAATTTATACCTAGTAAGGAATTTATTAGTCGCTGTAGTTTCATTTCCTAATAAAATATTCCAACGATTGAATTACGTATTTCGAATTCTTTAAAGTTTTATATTGCTGATAAGTGAAAAAAAAATCAGAAACAAAAATTACATTTGCACTGATAAAAATAACAAAAACAAATCACACACAGAAGCCTGAATATTCTAAAAAAAGATATGCATTTCTCAAGTTATCCGAAAATTTACGAGACGTACATCACTCGCAGAGAATAAAAAAAAGCCAGTAAATGGTGTACCGAACCTGAGGCGGTAGCGCTTTTCGCCTTACACGCGATATGTAGGCGTTGGCTAACTGCGGCCGCAAGAAGAATGTGGTTGCGTCGAAGGTATTTATTGGGGATATTTATGAAGGGTAAGTCGCGCGCCTTCGTGCTGTTGCCAAAATGAGAGGGTCGTATAATGTTTGCATGAGCTTATGCTGCTGTACAAAGAGAGATTTAAAATCGCAGTGCGAGACTTATAAGTACTAATAAAGTTAATTAAATTTAAGTCGTAAAGATTTCAATAATACGAGATAAATCATCAAAAAAAAATAATAGTTTGTTATATAAATAAAGAATCATTCAGTAGATTCAGATATTTTTTAAATAAAAAGTTAAATCTCATTTACTCAAAAACTTTCGTATCAGCAATTTGCCAGGCGCATTGAACAAAACGGCAATAGCAGCGTCACTCCAGATTTTGCAGCTGAAGATTCATATTCTCAACAAGGCAAGTATAAGGACGTTTAAGAAGCATCGCGAATATTTCTCCGCACAGTTGTTTCTCCGTATTTCGGCGAGAGAGAAAGATCGAAGCGATGGAGGAGGAAAGCGAAAACCATATAGACTGCTATATGGCTACCGCGGACTGATATACGAGTGACGTTACGCGTATCCACTTACTTCCTCCTTTGGCAAGCGATCACTTAAGCCTCAAAGTCCCTCCCAGCTCTCTCCCTCTCTCTCTCTCTTTTCGAACTTCCAAAATGGGTCAGACTTATTCGCGCGAGCGACTGCAATTTTGAGCGATATCGTGCGGTTGCGAGTAAATAGGTCGAAAAATCCCGGGACTATTCAGATGAATTCGGAATCGTGGAGCCGCATCTGCTTTCTGAATAGCGGCTCTTTGATTTTCGAGATAATCGGGCGACTTGAATCGTTTCCTAATGATCCATTGTGAAGGCGAAAGGTGCTTTTCGACTTAATTGAAAGCTCTCGTCGTTAAGGAATCAAAGTTGAGAAGTTGTTCTAGCAGAATCATGAAAATCGAAGTTTCTTCGGAGCTTTACATCCTTAATAAGCTCGTTTGTGGAAGGATATTATTATGTAAGAGCTGCATTTATGGGGTTCTGATTTGGGTAATGAGCTTTAATGCAAAGAACTAAAGCAGAAGATAAATAATCGGTAAAAAGCCGACATTAAGTGTGAAACTTAAAAAATTATTTATGTGATAAGAAAAAATAAAATATACACTCCATAAATTTTTAATACAACCATGAAAAAACAATGAAAATCAATCAAAAAATTTTAGTGCACCGCCCAATCAAGGTCGCGATTACGGAGCATTATTTATGATTTTACGTCGCGTTGAAAAGGTATAGGAACAGAAAATTATTATTTCACATTTGAGTGAGATTTTATTTTATTGTGAAAACAGAGGTGCATTAAAATTTGTTGTTGATGCAATAGATAAAATATCGAACGGATGCAGGTAGAAAATATTTACTCAAAACCCGCCTTGATATCATTTTTTCTTGGGAGGCGTATAACCTTTGACTTACTGGAGCACTTCGGTGAAGACGAGATGAGAAAGATAAGAGCTTTGACCTTTTTGGAACAAATTTTTGACGCATGCTTAAATGCTTTAAAAGGAGAAAGAATGTATTAGTGGAAAATCGATTGGTCATAGAAGTTCATCGGCGTAAAAAATGCTAGGTCAGACGTCTACGATTTACCTGCCTGGCAGTACTTGTCGGATCTATGGAATAGATAAAAGCAGGATAGCTTTGCCATCAAAAAGAATTAGTTCTTTTTAAAAAGATAAAAATTATGAAGATGATATAAATGATTAAAGAAATTAATATTTTACTCTTAAATGCAGTAAAATAAACCTGAATATACTCTTAAGTAATTAAAGATTCGCCAATAGGATGTCTTATATAATTATTCACGAATTGTAAAAAAAGTCCATTATCCAAGGACTGTGGAAGCAAAGGAAACGACGAAACAAAGGTTCATTAATCTCGATTTCAGCAACGTGGGTCGAGAGTACGAAAAATGGATTCCACGAAAGGTCGAGAAAAATGATTAACGGCCCGGACTCTATCGCTGATATACGGAAACAAGTGTTTCTGTCTCTCGCTTAATTATTTATCTAAGAGCCCGCCTTCTCTTATTTAAGTGCAAATATTCGCATCTTCGTTTTTGAATACCGACCATTCGAGAGGATGAAAAACGGCGTCGAATCTATTAAATCTACAGCAGTACGTTAATGGACTATTTGTCACTGTTACTTAAAATTACACGACAGCAGGATGATAAATCTATCATCATAGATGATCGTTCAGTGATTATTGACACCGACAGCGTTTCCTGAAATTTCAGGCTTCTTATACCGATCGCCGAAGATTTCTGCAAACATCGGCAACATCCCCAGCCAAGAGAGTAAATGCAAAGCCAAAGTTGACATCGTTACGCGGGGCAGGTTAAAACGAGCGAAGCCGCGCGTCCGCTCGGCGGAATAAAAGAAAGCCGCAGAAGTGATTGACGCCGTGCGAGAGAGAGAGAGAGAGCGGACGAGAGCCTCATATTCGCGGGGCCCAATGATCCAACAATACGACGCCGATTACGATTCCTTTGTACTTGACGAATTGGCCATTAAAGTCCCCCGAGGGTATATATCGTCGAAAGAGCCGGAGAGCCTTTGGCGGGCTTTTACTGCTGGCACTCTGGCCAAGATGCGCGCGCGCGAGCGGCGAAATCTCGCAGAGAAAGAAACGCACGCACGCACGTGCGTGTGTGCACAGGACGAGTCGAGGAGAGTGAGACTCGGGCTCTTCGCGGCAGTTTTATTTTCCAAGCCGGGCTTTGCTTCAAATGACTATACGGCTGAAAGGATTGGACGACGAAATTGAGAGGAGAGAGAGAGAGAGAGAGGAATTTAGAGCGCGGTCATTTTTTTCGGGGTTTAATAATGCAATATAGTTCTTGAATAAATTAATTAGCATTGTTTAGGCTAGAACATTTTTTTCTGCTCGCAGCTGATTTAAATACACCGATCAGATCCTACGAAAGTTTGAATATCATGAACGATTTCTTACAACACCCTCGATAATTTTACCAATAAAAAAACCAATTCGTATCGCACGTAGGCAAGACGCGACAGCTCGAAAAATCCGAAAGAAAGCGAAAGTGAGTCCGACTCCCAGAAACGCAAGAGTCCGAAAGCCGGCGAAAAGAGGTCTTTCGGGCTCGGCGGCGGCGGCGGCGGCGGCGGTAGCCGCGGGGGGGTTGCAGTTCCCATGGCTCTCTAGGCCCCGGCAGCGGGCCTCCGCAGGCCCGGCTTATTTATGTGCGCCACTGCAGGCCGATCCCGCGCCGCCGATAAGCCGGCAATTAAAAATCTCTAGGCGAGCGCGCGACGAACACGAGGATGCACTCGACTTTCGTGGAAGTCGTCGCCGTCGCCGTACGAGGAAGAAGTTTAAAGGCGGCCGAGAGAGAGGAAAGGGCGAGGCTCCCGGAGTCTCGTACGTCATTTTGCCTTTTCGACAAAATCGTTGAAGGCCCGGCTCAATTAATTCCGACGGAGCTTTCGGCAGGATTCTCGGGCGAGCTGGTTTTTTCGGCTGTTTGATAATATTGCGAGTAACGGCGGGAGTTTTTAGCGGAATCAGCACGGTTTTCATCGTCCTGTATTAGACGAAAATTATGTTTTTTTAAGAAAAATTATGATTATATTATTCAGAATTCATCATAATAATGATGAATAAAATAATAAAAAGTATAGTTTAAATTGCAAATATTGATAAACAATCTAATTTCGATAGTAATTTTTATCAACTAAATAATAATTGTAACTAACTTGGTCTCTCACTCTGTATATGTGCATTATTCTCGAATACAATCTTCTTTTCTACTTTTAAAATCATAATTTTCAAAATGTTGCTTGTGCAGCAACGTCTATTTTTACTGGCCTTAAAATTTAACGAGACCAGCATTGTTGTATTTCGGATTGTTGAACTTCTCGAACCCATAGAAGTTTCCGACAGTTGCATGAAAATCGCATCCGTGTCCGAAATTTCGAACATTCCAGTTATCGAAGAGATTATTACTTTGCTTCTTGTCGAATAAAATAAGAATTAAGTTTCAAAAACTAAAGTTCGACAATAATTTAAGATTCAAGAACGCTGCTCGAAACAATTTAAAATCACGGTCCAAAAAATTTTTTTAATTTCCCATCATCCTAATATATTGTTTGACTAGCATCCCCGACCGCTGCGCTCGTCCCACGCCCGTAAACAAAGCGCAGCAGTTGCCTAAAGTGTTTTAGCTATGCATAAGAATGGCCGTAGATGAGTTCAACACCTCGGTGATTAATTAATTCATACCTCCTAATGATTAATGGGTCAAGCGGGGCTCGTCCTCGCCCTCTAAAAAAATCCTATAAAATGCGGGAATAGACGGGGCACAAAGCCGCAGTGGGGAAGCCGGGCCAGAGCCCCATTATGTTTTTCAATTTAGCAGGCAGAGGGCCTCGGCCGGCTTTTGAAAAGAAAGGCAACGAAAATTTGACGCGCCACTGCTTCCCATTCGGCGTATTTCACTGTGGAACCCACACGCACGCGCGCGTCTGTCGTCGCGACCGAGGAGGAGGAGGAGGAGGAGGACTTTTAAAATAAGAAGGCGAAAAGGGAGGCACGACCGCTCGCAATATACTTTAGTGCATATCGGCTGCGGACGAGAGTCATCTCATTCTCGTATCGGTGTCGCAACAATGTGCTGTTGTTAGCCGCTCCGCCGTGTGAACACTGTGAACCCTTTCCCCCCTCCCGAGGAGGCTGGAGGTGGAAGATGAGATAAAGGCGAGAGAAGAGAAGGAATAATAAAAAGAAAACGAAGTATGAGTAAGTATGGGAAAGTGGGCGAGATAAACGCTACTTTATGCCGAGTTTCTGATTATCGCAAACGAAAGCCTGAAATAATCAATAACGATAACTCGAAATTACAAGCCCGAGCAAAAAGACGAATCAGCGCGATTGACGCGCGAACGTGCAGACTGCAATTACGGCGGGGGTGTGGAAATC
Organism: Ormyrus nitidulus; assembly: GCA_900474335.1. Taxonomy (NCBI): domain Eukaryota; kingdom Metazoa; phylum Arthropoda; class Insecta; order Hymenoptera; family Ormyridae; genus Ormyrus; species Ormyrus nitidulus. The sequence continues at coordinate 3,422 of UCOL01003672.1, read as the reverse complement.
AGGGAACGAGCAACGTCGAAAACGGAAAGGAGCGATATATCGCAGGGACAAGTGCGTCGCTCCTCGAGAGAGAATACCTATATACAAAGTGGACGGACAAGGGTGGACCTCGCGGAGAGGAGATGCTCAGCTCCATTTACGGCGCCGAGAGAGACAGAGAGAGAGAGAGAGAGAGAGAGCGATTGTGTGTCGCGTGTGTGGGGCGACCTCAGGTCACATTCTTACGTCACGATAAACTTGCAGACCGTTTTTTTGCGCGTCTGTACAAGGGCGGCTATCTCGCGCTCACCATCTCTCCGCCGGCTCCGAGGCGAGCTTGAGATGTCACTCGACCGGAATGCTCATTTGTCTCGGCGAGATTTAGCGGCTAATTAAATCGGATTGTTTTCGAAATTCTGAAGTTCGCGCGCTGGGAGAGAGAGGAATTTTAAGAGGGCAGCTCAAGCGGGTTATTAGTGTAAACGGACTACCGGCTGCGGATTCTTTCGGGATTTTCGATTCTTCTTCTAAAAGGAATACGTAGTTCTACAAGTTAAATCTTTACGATATGGAAGGAATCCTGATGAAACTGGAAGCCCAATTATAAAAGGATGCTAGAGATACTAATTCGCAAAATTAGAGCGACTTCGAATTCGCGAGCTCGCAAAGAGAACGGCGAAGCATAATGAACGAAATGGAAATCGATTTCAGTTACCAAATTTCCTGTTTACAAACAAGCCGCGCGCTAAAAGCCAGCTCTCGGCGGGGGAAAAAAATCCACCTCGAAAAAACGACCCACCGACCCAATCAGCCAGCTGAATCTTTAGCTCCGGAGGAAAATTTATGTCCCTCGCGGCCCCTCAGCCGGCAGCGGAGCAGCGGCAGCAGTCGAGAAATCGATCAACAGAAAATTCTCGCTCGCCGCACGCGCCGCTTACACGCACACACGCACACACACGCGCACACACGGGGCGATTATCGACGCCACTTTCGAAAATCGATAAATTCTCGAGAGGCGGAGGGAGAGAAGTATGCATACGAAGCATCGGGGCCTGATTGTTTTAGCGGCAGGGGTGAAAAAGAATATACGTTATATTAACGAGGCCAAGCGGCGGCGCCCCGCTAACGCGCAAGATTAACGAGGCCCGGCGCCTCGTTTGTGGAATGTGCGTGGCGTGACTCGCGCTCACGATCCGTTCGAAACGAATGTTTGCGTTTCTTCGGCCCCGACAGTCGAGAGCCGGCCCTTTTTTCTTCGGCCGGAGATGCGCGCTCCTCGGGAACGCGCGAGGATTCGCAGCTCGAGATGCTTAGGTGCCCGAGGATTAGGGCTGCAACGCCTTTTTCTATTGGCTTGGGCGCGCAGGCGCGCTTGAAAAATTCATGTTTCTACTTGAGAGAATCGGCGGACACCGTATTAAAGTATCGTTACATCGATGTGAATTCGATGGGTTAAAGTCAGTTTAGTTATACTGGGATAAGATCAAAGACTTACATAATGCGGCGCTAAGAGAGAACGTCAATTTAGTAACTCACCTGAAACAAGAAAACAATGTAATGATTTAATTAAGCGAATAATTGATTTAAAAACAAAGATTATATTACACCGCGACGCTGCAGTCTACTATTTAACCAACCTTCGTGCGCTCAATTTACAATATTAAAAAATCCGCCCGACCGCAAGACGTTAGCGAGTACTTCGCGTCTCACCCTTGCATAACCGCATCAAAAGCAACGGTCCTTAACCGCGTCTATCTTCCCCTCCATATTTTCGTCGATACTATTACGCGTCTACTCTGCCAAAGTAGGATATACTCTCTCCCCCCCCCCCCCCCGCGCTTTATTTATGCCATTATCCCGGCGAGCCATCGATTCCGAGGACTTGCAATCGGTACCGCGGCATCCTATCGCACGCAGTCTAGACGCGCGAGCCCTGAGTTACGAGGGGCACTTAAAGATTTGTCTTATGCAAATTGCCCTGACGTATCGCCACCGCCACCCGCGAGAACCCGGCAGAGGGAGAGAGAGAGACGCGGGTGCAATAAACTCGCGCACGGACGGCGCGGCGGGCCCGTTACTTCGGTATGATTTTACGGAATCCTTGCGTCATCTTGCGCTTTGTTTTCTTCGATGCAATCGTATATCGGAGCTATTTTTAGCTTCTGGAACGGATTCGACCGGCGCATTAACCCCTCCTTTTATATCCGGAGCTTTCGGGACGAGGCTTGCAGTTCTCTTTTTTTATGTCGCGCGCTCCGCTCTTTATCTTCGGCTCTCTCGCGGAAACGATAGACGTTGTCAAAATCCAAATCGAGCTGTGGAATTTAGTATTGTTAAGAAGAAAAGCTGTGAACATTAATACGGAGGAGCAGATTTATAGAACCCAAAGTAGACGAGGAAAATAGAGCTTGGATGTATATATAGTCTATCCATCGTTGAAGAGTAAGCAAACCTGAGAAATTCGGCATTTTTTGAATCGAGCAGTTCGGCGACTTTCGGTGTGCGATAAATATAAGGACGAGTAGATAACAGAGAAGTTTGAAATCTCTTTGTCATGTAAATTTTATGCGCTTTAGACGTAAGTATTTTCGTTGAATAATGTTTGTGTTTGTACGTAAACAAAAGTAATCCACAATTTTTCAAGAAACTTTACATATTACGATAGCAATTCATTATTTTTACTTAAAAATATATCGCAGAAATGTCCATCAATAATTTTTGAAGGATTTTTTCCACTCGCAATTTTTCTTTTGTCCGTTTTCTTTGCGAGGATTGTTTGAAAAAAAATCAACCTCTACAATAAATTTCTGACACCTGAGAGAACTGTGCCCACCCCCAAATGAAAAAAGAAGTTTGTACAATGGCGCGACGGTTTTTTTTCCGTTGAAAACAGCTGTCTTCTCGTGTAATGACAATTTTTGGGCCCCCGTCGGAGACAGCTCTTAAAAAAAGTATTGGTCACGCCTTGTGTGTACACATAGACTACATCCTGTCTTGCCTTCTCGTCTTTCGCCGCAGACGTTTGTTTTATAAAAACCATTATGCTACAAAAAATAACCATAAAACGATCGTATTTAGGGGAGAGAACTACGTGAAATTAATTTACTTTGATAAAAAATAATTATTTACTGCTGACCTTGAAGCACTCCGTTCATAAACATATTTTCCAGTAGGCAATATGCTTTGTCCATACGTTTGAAACGGAAAGTCGCGTCATATCCATATTTTTCCAATGCACATCTAAATTACACAACTTCAAACATTATCCCCATTCATCCATTGTCCGATACCAGAACTCTACTTGCCCAGAACCTCTCAAAAATCTCTTAAGCCATCGAACAACAAAAGCCTCGCCAGTGGAAGAAACAAAAAATGTACATATGTATATAAATAACCAAGAAAGAACGAAAGGGCAGGAAGAAAGAAAGGTGGCAGTGCAGGGA
>UCOL01003671.1:0-17867 GCA_900474335.1 Ormyrus nitidulus | reverse complement strand
CGTGACATCTGCTCGCGGCTGCTGACGGGGTTTATCCGCGAGTATAAGGCCGCTGACTTTCTAGCTATCTGGATCGGTTTTTGCGGCGGCGGCCGGAGAGGAGGAGGAGGAGGAGGAGAAGGTAATTAAGCGAGATGCGCTATCGATTGGCGCACGCGTTTCTTAACGGATTTGCTCTTAATTGGTGCCTGCTTTGCACATATATACGCAGAGAGCGTTCGTGGAAAATGTAGGCGTCGCTTCGTAATTCCTTAAATGTCATTTTCCGCTCGCGGGACTGGTTTTTAAAGTACAGATGGATAAAAGGTAAAGGTGTCCTCTTTGAAAACTAAAACATACGAAAGCCCACCGTCGAAGTGTCCACCTCCCAGCGCTCCCGACAAAAAGAGGCGAGCTTCGCCCAGAAAACCCGCATTCCTCTCCTCTTCTCGCTCGAATTTTCCGAAAAGCGTCGAAATCTCGTCGAAGCTCGGCTCGCATAGCGATGAGCGCCTCTCTCTCCGAGTCTCGGCACGCGCTCCGCGCCGAGAGGGCTTTGTGCGCCTAAAAATAAATTAGCCGCGCGCGCGCAACGCGAGGAGGAGCAACGTGTGACAAATGTCGATACGCGCGGGCCTGCTAATGCCCGCATACTTATGCTCCCCGGAGGCGACGGGAGTCACCTTTGTGTCCGCGGCGAGGTGCTGGCGACGATTTGTCGCTGTTTACCACAATGCGCGCCTGTATTTATGGTAAATAGCAGCGCTGAGAAGTCGACTGGCGAGCCTTTTGCTCGTTTGAGTCTCGCGCGAAGACGGGCTTGGAAAAATTATCGACGAGCCGGGAATTGGAGGATCGAAGTGTATAGGCACTTTTTGCGAGGGTAACTCTGACGCTTTAAAAAAAAAAAAAAAAAAATTTGGTATCAACTTATTTATTGCGCAAAGTGATTGTGCGCTCCTTTATTTCACGCGGAAAAATTGAAGATAAAGCGTTGAAATCAATGCACAATGGCGAGCCTGAGCTACACACTCCCTATTCCCCCCAGGAAGACCGCCATTGTAAGAAAAGTCGAAAGTTTCGCCATATTGTCGACGGTCCCCTATCCCCCTTGGCCGTAGATGACAATCAGCCCCGGCTGATTTTAGTTTTCGATACGAGGTAAGGGCGGTTACCTGCGCAGCTTAATGAATATATGAATATAATTTGGAAAAAGCACTTTCACGAGCACGATGGCGCGGGGGACGAAAACGCTTCGCGGGTTATCGCTCGGCCAAGCTCCCTTCTTCGGCCTTCTGCCTCTCAAGCTTTTGATTTAAGAAGTATATTATGGCGACGCGGGGAATTATTTAAATTTATACGCGCGCCGTATTTTTTTATCATTCTCCTCTCTGGGTAATTTGTTATTTAGAAGTAAAGCAGAAAAGTGACTTTGAGCAGAAGTAAAACACTGGCTGTCATGCGTGTAAACTTAAGTAAAATATCTATTGTTGGGTAAATTAGTATCTCTGTATAAAGTATAAAGTTTGTTTATTTTTCTTACTCTGAATAATTTATAATGTGTAAACTTCGTAATTGAGGTGATATTATATTTATGTATGTTTGATTACTAAAAGTAGATGCTTCGGGATGTTTTCCAGGAGATGATTCCAAAAGAAAATCCTCTTTGTTACAAATAAAATTTATTACTAAAACCAATTACAATTACTTGATAATTGATATGCGCTCTCGTTCTCGGCCCTCCCAAATCTGTCGGCCAAAACAAAAGTAGAAATTCCGAAACCATGAGGACAAGTCACTTGTATATCATGTAAGGTATCTTCTACCTTGAATCGTTACTAATTCGCAACAATGTATAACTTGTTTCATTCAGTGGAAAGGTTCATAGGTAAGATATTTGCATGGTTTCTGAAAATCCTTGATTCTATTTTATCGCAGTCGTTTTTACGGAACTGCGTATCAAAAACTTTATACGGGAATTATTAACGAAATGGCATAAACTTGTAAAGCAGCATTTTTAAGAACAACTTCTGTCCTGGGACTGTTGCTTTCCCACACTGTCAACACGTAAATCCTAAAAATATTGTTACAATAACAATCTGTCAAACAGCCTTTTCAACTCGAAAACTTGGCCGAGCAAAATTTCCTGAAAAGAGCCTCCTCGACAAAGGTACCCGAAGCATATATATATCCCTTTGAAAGCTTCAGTCGAGAATTACAGTCCGCTGACGGAAACGCGAAATAATTCGTTTTTCCACGTTCGGCGAGCTACTCTTGCCAGCGGCAGCGGCAGCAGCAGCAGCAGCAGCCCCGTTCTGCTCTCAATGCCCGACTTCCGCTCCTTTGATAACGATTTCTCGCATACTCGATGCTCTCCCATATATATCGATTACCGGCCGTGTAATTTGCAAGCGTAATGCCGCACGCAATGCGCCATTCAAAGGAATGACTCGCCGCCGCCGCCGCCGCCACAATGCCATTAGCCGCCGCGAGAAAATCTTCGTATGAAAATTCCGCGCTAAGCACGCATATACACGAGCATCATCGATCCGCTTCTCACGGGGGAGCGGGTAATTATGGAACAAGGACGTCGCCGAGATCAGCGAGCTGTACGACGACGGCGCTGCCGAGCGGCCTTTTCAGAGCCGAGGGGCTTTTCAGGGGATTCGTCGGTGTACTTATTTTTTTTTATTATAACTTGCCGGGTTGGATTTTTCGCGCGAGAAAAGTTTCTGGTGATTAAAGCGGTTGTTTTATTGCTATATATACTCGCTTGGTATTTCCTCGAGCGTGGATTGAGGAAACGATCGAGCGCGAGTTCGTTTTCCTTATTTATTGCGTAATGGAAAATTGTTTTATAGCTACCTGAGACGATAATTAAATTATATCGCGAAATAGCGAAGGATTTAGCGTTGTATTTGTTAGAAAAGTTTTTCTATTATTTTACTTTACCAAATTGGGTTATAGATGTGCGTGGAATACAAGGAGTACTAATTATGCAAATTCGATTAGATAAAAATGGCTGACTTTGATCGATCGCGGACAAAAGCTTTGACTTTTGTCGTACACGGTAAGTTAAAAATCTTTAGCGCAAAATAAACGGATTATTATTTTTTCATAAATATTCTTAGTCTAAGAATTTGAAAAATAAAAAAATTATAGCTTATATTTTACAATTGCACGTTGTAACGTTTTAAAGTGCTTGTTTGGGTCAAATATCATAATGAAAATGTATAATGTTAACAAAAATTAAATCTACCTGCTTTGTTGCTTATTCGCCGTTCATAATAATGTCTCTTGTTATAATTTCGGCAATTTTAATCAAATAATTTTCCCCGATTTTCCATCGAAAACATTCCAATTGAAATATACTTATACTTTAAAGCTTGCGTTTCTTTCCACTCTAAAGAGGCCTTATTTTTCATTTAATTTTAGCAGAGGACCGTACTTGATTACATGCATTCCAGTGCCATTGTTTCATAAAGTCATGAGCAGGATTCAAGATACTTACATGTGTCAGGTAATTGCGACCCGAAGGAAATAATTATATAATTCGAAACTAGCAAATGACTGGCAAAGCTTACGAAACATAAATCTCATGACAATTATCCTTAGAAACTTAGCTGACTATTGCGCGCTGAGCCGAAAACAATAATTTTATTAAAACCTCTGCCTCGCGTCGCAGGTTTTTTTTTTCTTCTGTGAGATCGAGTTTTGCAGTGAACTATATGCATCTTTCCATTTATATAACTACCTTCCATCTTCCAGAATCGTAGGATCCTCAACGCCACCTGGAACCCACCCCGAAAATCCGCCAAAAACACAAAGCCGCCGGCCGCTCCGAAAAACCTACAAAGCGCCCCTCGCGAAACCCCCCCAATTCGGCGCTCTAAGCAAACCGTCCTTAAATTCTGCCAATCTCTCCGCAGGAGAAGAAAGAAGCTCGACCATGAAGCGTCGGAGGGCAGTGTTGTCCGCGCGCGGAAGGGCAGAAGTTATGAAAACTGCGAAGCCGGAAGGGGGCGTAAGATAATGATATGCGGCCTCACGCGAGCGGCGGCGGGCGGCTCTAATTTTAGATCTTGTCACTGCGGCCAGCTGCGCCGCTCCTCCCCGGCCATTACACGCGTTTACGCGAACACCGAGCCGGAATCCCACCCGCCGATGACACGGGGAGAGCGGAGGTTATAGGCCGAGCCCGCCGATAATGGACGAGCTTCCGAGCTTCGACGAGAGACAGAGAGAGAGACGAGTGTAATTCGTCGGCTTTCGGTCGATGGTCTGCTATTAGATCGGGGATCGATAGTTTTGTCGCGGGGGCGGATATATATACAGTTCTTTGGTTCTCGGGAACCCTTGGCGACAGCTTCAATTTCGCCGTGAATAATGAACGAACGAGAAGAAGCTCCGCGAGAGCTTCGAGAAGGCAGACGTCTCAGTTCCTCCGCGCTTTCCGTTGGCCAAGAAACGCGCGCTCGCCGCTCCTCCCGAAAATCCCAACGCCTAATCCATCACTCGTGACTCTTCCCCGTTCGGCGTAAATTACTATAATAGCCGCTCTCTATCATGCGATATATATAACGCGCGCGGCCCCGGCGGTGAGCAGTCGATGGTGGGCCGGAGATAAAGGGGGCCCGGGCTTCTCCGGGGCCGCAATTAGCGCTCGGAACAAAGTGCGCAGCGCTGTCTCGCGGCAGCTGGCTTTGTTTCACCCTTTCCTCGCGGCCGGTGCTCTCTCTCTCTCTCTCTCTCTCTCTCTCTCTCTCAGTCGGGCGTACAGGTGCGCGCTTCGGGGCCCCGGAGTTTCTTTCACTGCGCGGGAGAGTGCGAGCATCCATTATGTATCGACGCCGGACGTTACAATGCGACATCTGTTCCCGGATAAAGAACTGTCGCACGCGCGGGATGAGGACGACGCGGCGAGGAGGACAGGAGGAGGAGGAGGAGGAGGAGGAGGCCGGAAGGGAGACTGCGAGTTTTCTTGCGGCCGCGAGGGAGTGTGGTTTTCGGCACCTTTGTGAGGCACTGGGAAAAAGGTGGACGAGGAGGCTGACTTTGCTTTTTCGCCGGATAGTGATGGAGAAGCTTTTTGAGGGAATTGGTACATTTTGTTTGTTGTAATAAGACAGTATAAATTTTGAAAATTTATTTCTTCGACCGTCCAAATGAATGATGTACAAAGGTGATTTATTCGGTGCCACTTTTGTTGTTATAAAAAATCGTATATAAATTCGCTGTCGTTCAAATATTTAAAATATCTGTGAAATTTAATAAAAAGTGATGAATGAGTGTTTGTTTTCAGAACTCTTTCACGTAATTGGTTCCAAAGCAAACTTAGACCGTTTATTTTCATATACAATCAGAGCCAGATCACCGTTGAAACTTCTTAGCAAAAAAAAAAAAAAAGAAGAAATAAAGAATTCCGACACGTGTCGTTTGCGAAACGAGAGCTCCGTAAGCCGATATTTGCTGTCGCTATCTTGGCTAAAGCCGATCCGTATACAGTAGCGACTGCAGTTTCAATTAAGCAAGTTCGAGTAAACAGACTTAGCGGGTGATTAGTTATAATTACAGTGGGAAAAATGGGAGTAAAGGACTCGAGCACCTGTCTTTTGTGCGAGGCTAAAAATCACAAATGTGGAAAGTCAAACAGTCCAAATAGAGACGTCTGAAATTACTGTATTTGCTGTAACTAGGTGCGCTCTGCCTTTTTATTTCAAAATGGCACACATATTCTGGAAGTTAACTCTTCGGCAGAATGCTTTTTATGCGAAATTGTACGCTTTAGACATTTTTAAATTTACATCTCACGACACGTCTCGTGCGTACAAAGTAGCAAAGATCGAAACTTGCAATTAAAATGAAGTAAAGGGAAATACCAATGTACAAAGTACTCGAAACATCAGTTTTTTTTAAACATACAATTATCAAAAAAAAAAAGTCAATCCAGCGAACTCTGTCCGCGAGCAGCTCCGACGCGCAGGTGCCATCGTAGAGAAAGTCGCTGCCTCGAAATTTTCCTGAATCCAGCAAGCCTGCCTTCCCACACCTCATTGTTCCCCGGCTCCCATCAGCTCCCCATCCATCATCGGCCGCGGCGGTTCAACGCACGCGCCAAAACAGTTACGCACAGGCCCAGCATCGCCTCCGATCCCGCTATCCTCCCAACGTCGCGGCGGTTGATTCAATGCAAATGCCGCGTCCGATGATGCGTGCTTAGCGGCCCGTGAAGCGAAGGGTTGGGCCCCGAGGTGGGGGAGGAGTAGGCGGCTTTGTGCCCGCGGACCGGCCAATAGATCGGGCCCGATAGGTGGGCGAGACATTAGCTATGCGCACAGGTGCCTTTGTGCGAGCTGACGCTGACGGAACAGGATGCTGATGCCCCGCCGAATCAATTTACGGAGCAAGGAGCTTCCGACGAGCGAGGATGGCTGTATGTGGCTTGGAAAAGCGCGGAAGAGGCGAACGTTCTTCGGGAGGAGGTTTCGGGGGATAGGAAGGGAAAAGATATTTGGATGTTGCTGTAGCCCGGTTTGAGTGAAGGTTGAATATTTCAAGATTCGCGGGAGAGTTTGGCAAATTTTGTGAAACGAAATTCAATAATTTATCTTTGAAAAGCTTCTCGCCTCGGCGGCACCGAATCTTCTACTAATAGAGACATATATAAATTATTTGACTGCGAGCCTGCTGTTAAAACACCAGCTACTTCTACTTTTAAATTTGATCTTCATTATAGCTAGAAAATTAAAAAATATCCAGATGAAAAATGAAAATTCAGAGCAAACGGTCGAGCTAACAAAGTGTATGCAATCAATGCTCGAAAAATGTACTTAAAACGAATGATCGATACTTTACACAACTTCATCGAACTGTAAAGATAAACTTCGCCGGTACGTCTCAATAAAAATCCTCACCGAATCCACACATATTTATATTTATCAAACGCAAACACCAGAGTCGCTCTTCCCTCCGCTGGGCGATCCTCCGCGAAAACTCGCGAGTCCGCGCGAGAGAGAGAGAGCAAGAACCGAGTTGACGCGCATTTCGCAATTACGGCCGCGGCAGGCAGTGCGCAAAACGTCGGGTGCGTGCGCCGGTTACATAAGGCGTGGCCGTCTGATTGCAGCCTCTGGCTCGTCGCAAAAAGGCGAACATAATCGGCCTTTATATATATATATCGCGGGGAGCCCGAGAAAACTCTCGGCAATTAGCGCTAATTGTCACTTTGACAAGCAATTACGCAGCGCGCCGGACGCGCTCATTACGCGAGCGAGCTTTTTCTTATTGCCGCGCCGATCGCGGAAAAGCGCCTCCGCGGACACGGGCGGCGGCTGCACCGATCGATCCGCACCGAAGCGAGGAATGCCGGGGATTGGTTAATGACACGAGCGACACGTCGAGAGAGCGGACGTGTCATTATTCCCGACGGGGGGTAAACGGATTTCTGGGTGATTTAGACGGAGGAAAAATGGCGGGGAACGGCCGTAAGACCGGGAGCTGGTTGGCTTTTGATTGCCGGTTGCGAGGCGGCCGCTGATATTTTATCATAATAAAACGATCGGGGGAATGAGGAATTAAAATCGCGTCCTCGATAGTTAGTGGCTCAGAAAATATTTTTCTTATGCCGATTGCCGAGATTGGAGTAGAAATCAAAGCTGCTTTTAAGTGTGGCTCTAAGTAACGATGCGTTGTTGGTCAGAAACCAGTCGTATTTTATTCGGTATTTTTATCACGAGCGCTTTTACCGGGAAGAAAAATTTACACATTTGATGTATAAAAATAATTACTATAAAAAAGTATTAGTTTTAGCAATAAATACGCCAAGTATTAACATTCATTTACCATAAAATTATCAATACCTGCACGGGGAAAATTTTTTTAGTAAAAATTACAATAGTATATACATTTTAATTTGATAACAGACTGTAAAAATCTAAAAAATTACCATAGTTTTTAGTAAATTTTACGAGGTCAATGATTTTCGTATTTAGACTTGTAAAATTTACTATATAGGAACATGTTAATCTTTTAGATTTTTACAGTAGAAAATTTTTCTCCGTGTAAAATTTCCTAAATTTTTTTCTAAATATTCAAAAATCGTTAAAGTTTTCAAACTGCTTTTTACTATAAAATCATTAAAAGCTCTTTGAAAAAAGCGCGTTACCTTTGTGATTTATAAAGCAAGCCAAGCAATATCTTTCGTTCCCCAAAACTGAAAAAAAATCAAGCCCAGGAAAAAGCAGCCTTCGGCCAATAAACATCAGCAAAAGCGTAAACCTTTAGAATCCTTCGGCCTCACGCAACGACAATTACAGGAGTTAAGGCTCAAAAAGCCAGTAGTTGGGAGCGCTTATCGCGTAAATTCGATTCGCGCGCTCAATTGCTTTCTCTCTCTCTCTCTCTCTATCTATCCTCTCTCTCTCTTTCTCGCTCCGGTCGGGCGTTCCTCCGGCGTCGGCGGCGGCTCGCTCCGCCCGTCGACTCGACCAATCGGCGAGCGGCCCGGCGACCCGCCCATCCGAGCGCGGAGCTCGAGCTTTCACCCTTTCGCGCGATAAATCGCGGCCCTTATTAAATATTACTCCCGAGTAATGACGGACGTTATTTATGGAGATGGATCGAGTGTGACGGATGGCGGGGAGGAGGGTCTTTTTTTTCCTCTTTTGGACGGCTTTGGGGGGTGGTGATTGGGGAAGAGGTGGGTTTTTTTTGTAGGAAGTGAGGATGGGAGTGTGGAAAATGAGAATTTTTTGGGAAAGTCTTGCTGTTTGTGGTAATTATGTAAAGGAGGGTGATTTTAGTTTAATCAGTAATTCCATTTTGTGAAAACTTGATTAAATAAATTGTTGAGTTGAAACGTTTTGTAAAAGAAATCTTAAAAGGCTAGAGCACAGCTCAATAATTTTCCGAGCGAGGAATAGAAAAAAGTAGTCTAAAGCAGGATTTAAAGAAACTCATTGAAGTACAATGTTTTTTTTTTTTATTTTAAATCAACAAGGTGGACAATTTTTCTTAAAGAAGTATTATTCAATGGCTACGTAGTTGTAAAATGATACAATTTTTATCTTTTTATACTTTTTATTTGTTCTTTTGCTATTATTATATACATATAATACATATAGACATTAAATCTTTGTTACAAAAATTTATGATCATTAATAATTTATTAGTTACCCGAACTTCTATTTCATAAATATATAACACTTAAAAGTAAACTTACAACTAACAGCTGTTTGTTATATTCCTTTGATAAATATAAACTATGCCTTTAATTTCTGCATAAATTATTTTTTCAACTTTGTGTACAATAAATAACGACTTTTTTCCGTCAGCCTAACAGGTAAAAGAACTTATATACGCGATGAGTTTGTAAATGAGCAGGTAAAGTGTTCTTATGAATACAATTTTTACAACCGTTGATAAGGAAATGTTTAGTTTGCTTGAAAGCACTAGAAAAGTGTGGCGGCTCACAATAATAGTTTCTCCTTTTAACAAACGAGAGACGTCCGAAAAGGAAGAAAGTAATTACGTTCACCTCCGCAAGTTTTCTTATTATACCTTCCGTACAAGAGAGTGAATCATTGTTGCACATTAACACGCATTTATGCGCCGTTTTTTGATTCTTATTTCCTCGTAGAAAGCTCATAAAAAATTCTAGATCATCGTCTAGATACAACAATAACCTTATTATCCAATAGATATTCTTTTAATGAATTTTAATAGCTCAGACGAGTCACAATGGCCTGTTCAAGTAGGAGGTACTCACTTTAGTAAGCTACTTATGCGATTATGCGGCTACTATGTTATAGACATGTTTTTATACCGATTAAAAGTGATGTGTTATTTAAGGTCAAAAAATATAGATTTGAAAATAAAAGCAAATGTAAATATCTTTACCCATAAAGTGTATAGTAAATCAAGTAAAAAGAAGTTTTTTATTGTAACTTCTCCTTAACACCTAAGTAAAATTAGCCGCAAAACTATATTTTTAGTTTCTTTAAGCTCTACCTGCTGAAGAGCATAATATTTTTTATGATTAATCAATACACTTTTTTAAGCTTCGGAACATAAAATAATATGCTTTAAAAAATATGGTTTTCTATTGAAAATTCATGCATTCTTTTATTAAGCATTAAAAAATGTTCTTTTAGGGAATTATTATTTGTTGTACAAATATTAAAAAAAATCGTCACACATTTTTTTATTTATAAGTAAATATTTAGACTCATTTATTTAAAATTAAAGCAATTTTTCATTTTTATCGTCATTCATTTAGTGAGTCACTAACAATTAATTTAAATACCTGAAATATGCTAAATTTAAAAAGAATTCAAGCAAATATTTATTATTCTTTCAATAAACAATATAATATCAGAAACGTCGAGTTGTAACATAATCTTTTAGATAAGACCAACCGATTCTCAAAAAACACTCTCTTTGAATAAAGCCGAAAAAAGTATCCAAAGCAAAAAACATTTTTTTAAACGAAAGCAAATCGCCAATGAAATGCCGCCTACCGCGATTTTCTCGGGAAAAAATTCAGCGAGCCCAATCGAAACCAGCCAAGAATAATTTCCCTCGACACTCCGGCGCGCGTAACTCACCCAACTCGGCGTAAAAATCTCGAGAATCGAGCTATGGAAAAATCGATTTTTTAATCGTCCCGCAAACACCCCCATCTCCATGCACATATATCCACCCCCTCGCCCCGTCCAATTATAAGCGTCAGCCCTCGAAACAGCCCGGCCTGTCGCAGAGAGAGAGAGAGAGAGAGAGAGAGCAGCGGCACTGCAGAAGCTCGTCCGCTGATTAAATTCAAAATGGAGTCGGCGCTTCCTCCCGCGGGGTGAGCAAAGCCAGTCGCGCGCGAAGAAAAGCTGCAAAGCCTGCGCCATTTTGCTTAATCCTCCTCGGGGGGGGGCGCCCCGCGGTGGTGGGGGGAGCCGGAATCGATAGACCAATGGCCAGCTTGCGGGCTTGCGCCCGCGGAGCTTTCCCCCCCGGTGCTTGAGCAGCAATTTAGCTGATTCATTCGGCTGGCGCATGATTTATCGGCTCCGCAATTTATTCACCCGTAGAGAGAGAGAGAGAGAGGGAGGGAGGGAAAAACCTGCGGCCGAGGAGCGTGTTGAGTCTCAATTTCTCGCGAATAACCGCCTGCCATGAATCTTTCACCGGCGAACTCTGCCCTTTGACGATGCCTTTTTCATGAGCTGCCGATTGTCGCCGACGGTAAATCATTGATTTGCCCCGATGTTCGAGAGGGAGAGGAGATAATCATCGCCCCGAGGAGTGTATAAGCCGCTTCCCTCCGAGACTCGAGCCGTGACGGTGGTAAACGACTTTTTGTTAACTTTAATTTTTGCCACGCTATCGAGGTAATTAAATCGGAGAGGGGATTTTCGCCCGAACGTGATGTGCTCGTATAATTTTTTATGGAAATTCGAGAGGGCGAACATACTCACCTATCGTCTTTAAGGGCGACTGGTTAATTAATGACGGCTGAAAAGTATAACTTGTAATACGCGGTACATGTATATTCTTAAGCAAACCGAAACGATCATTATAATATACAGGCGATATAGCTGCATATAACTATCAGCGCTGCCTTTGTTCATCCTGTGAAAGTTGGCGAAGCGTGACTTAGTCGAAATTACAGCTCTAATTATTATTAAAAATTCACCTGTCGCTGGGAAACTGTGAATTTTAAATTTCACGATGAATTAGTGGTATCGTCAATATTTAAATTGAGACTACAAATTTTGGTATTTACTCGGCGAGTGTTAAAACAAACTTTATCGAGTCAATATAAAAAAAAGTCTGTCTTTTTTGTCATTAATCTTTTTTCAAAAAATTTCGTCGCAGCAAAACTTGTCAGAAATACCATAAAATTCACTCCTTAAAGTATAACTTGAGGTTCACTTAAAGCTTTCGTGTTTTTTTTTTATTCTTCTCATACAATGATGACTGTTACATCATGTCACACTTGATCATAACTACGCTTACAATGCAATTTTAATGTCTCCTCGACGATTCCTATAGAAAACTGATCACCAAAAACAAAAATTGCAACTTTTTCGAAAAGATAGTCGCACAAAAGCGCAAAAGAAACCGTACTTTACCAGCAAGAAATCACGCATCGATCGGAGAGAATAATTCAAAACATCTTCCAGCGTATTTTCCCGTCGAGAAAACGACAAATTAGTTTTTTCTCAGCAGGTGAAATTATGGAACAGCTTCTACGTCTGGCCGCGGGCGAAAAAATGAATGGCCGTAAATAATTCAAGGTACATTAATATGCCATTCGGGAGTACACTCGCGTGAAATCAAGTGCTGCAAATTTGATGAATGCCCAAGTTTATTCAATAATTTAAGGATCGCGGGGATATATCTGAATCAAATATTCATCGGACGTAATTTGGATTTACATTTATTTGGCTTTGTTCTGTGAGTTTCGATAATTATACAAGGGATCTTTATTTCAGCGATTATTTTTCAATTATTTATGGCGATTCCTTATAATTGTAAAGTCTATATATTCACCTTCAATTATTCACGATTTGAAGAGTTTTAAAGAGAATATCTTCTCTCAAGTTTAAAAAATTCATTTCAGTAATATACTCTACTATTCTATCTACATTATCTACTACAAATTTCTATTGCACATAAGAAGACGATTCAGGTCTCGCATTAATTAATCATTAAACTAAGCAAGGATCGATTTCATCAATATTTCTCAAGCGCGATCAAAAAGTGTCACCGAATAAAAAAAAAATAGTCAGACTCCACAAACGAACGAGTCGCTTAGCAACGAGAGAATTCCGTTTAGATTAGATTAAGAATAGAATCAAGCGAGATAAGCTGCCCGCCTCCGGATGCAGGAATGTGTGTGCAGATCGCACAGTAGCGAGGTCGACAATGCATCTCGCATTAACACCTAAGTCAACAGGGGCCGAATTCAAATTCTAATGCATTAACAGGAAGAGCATGAAAAGCCGAATGATTTCGTGTCGGCTTCCAGAATACGTATATATCTGGCTGATTATGCAAGGCAGAAGCATATAAGTTTCGAGGCGGAATATTGTGAAACGTCATATATAAGAGAGCGAGGAATATTTTTCTTTTGTGCGCGACAGATATTGGCTGTTATTGAGAGCCGACTACCGGATAAAAAAAAATCGTGCGAGCTGCGCTTTTGAGTTTGAAAGAATTCGATTGGTGTGACCCGAAGTCGACAGAGTAATTTTTGGTTTGTGGAACTTTGTGTTTTACTGTTTATTTTTGTTGATGCTAGATCGGAAGCTATCACAAGAAATGGCTCGTGGCGTTTTAAAATATTATAAGCATATTGGAAAATTCTAAAACGTACAATAACATTTTAGTAAAAAGAGAAAAAGGGAAAAGTATTTATCGCGGATAAATTGCGAATCGAAACATTTCGATGATAAGGAATCGGGTGTGAAAAGGGTGTACGTTCTCTTCGAAGAACTAGATAGAGGCAGAAAAACAGGGATTGGTTAAAAATAACGAGATACCAGGGAGTAGTTACTATATAATATTACATGCGAAAGCAGGAAAAACTACGAGAAATCTACTGGCCCCGCTACTCCCAACCAAAGTAGAAAAAAAGAAAAAAAAAGAAGACTTCGAAATCTAACGGTGAAGCAGACTTATCGCTCCTCGGAAGGAAACTCGTATAAATAATCAGCGAATCCCCTCACTCCAGCTCAAACGAAGATCCCCCACAAGCTGAACCGTCGATCAGCTCCGGACTGCCGATCCAGCTCTCGTGGAACTGAGTCTCGAAAAAACGGCAGCGGCGGCGGCAGCAGCATCACCCACACACGTATATTCGCCGGGAAATCAATTGCCTCCCAGCGGCGGTGGCGGCGGCAGCGGCGGCGGCGGCGGCTGTCCGCGGAGTGGGGCTGACGGATGGGTGGGCGTCTCTTTGGCGGCGGCGGCCAATTGGGCCCGCTTCGGGGGGCTTTAATGGTGGGTAGGCGGGCTTGGATGCTCAGGCCGGCTGCCCTTTCTCCGGTCGGGTGCGCGCGCCCGCTGGCGGATCGATTAGCGCGAGTCTCGGGCGAGCAGCGGCCGAGCCAGGAGCGCTCCGCTGCCGACGACTGCTGCCTGCCTGCCGCAGCCGCGCTTAGTGCTAACCGTATACACCCCGGCAGCAGAGGAGAGGAGAGCATGATGATAGGCGGCGGCGTCGCGACGCCGCCCGGACAGCCAAAGTCGGCCCAGGAGTCGGGCAGCCTCGAGCTCGCCGCCGAGCCCCAGCAGCCCGAGGACACCAACAACAACAGCAACAGCAACAACAACAACAACAACAGCAACCACAACAGCAACAGCGGACACAGCCGCGAGGAGGAGAGCGCGCCGCCGCCGGTCAGGAGTAGCGCCGTCGCCGCGCAGCCCAAGCCCGCCGGTGGCTGCTGCAGGGAGCTGCCGAGCGTCGCCAGGCCCTGGGAGCACAGGCACCCGCAGCAGCCGACGGCCATCGCCGACCACCACCACCACCACCACCTGCCCATCATCGACGGTCAGTCCAACGCACACAGTTGCTAAATACTCTTAGTTAGCCGTCGCGGCCGCGAAACCGTCGGCAGCTGTTGGCCTCGGGAGGCACGCGCTCTCGTCAAGGGCGTGATTTAGCGGGCGACGCAGAGAGTTATTCGTCCTCGGTCGATCGCTCGACTAATCGCGCCTTCGAGTCCTTATCGCCGGCAGTGATATATAATATACGCGCGCGGACGAGGTATATATATGTGTGCGCGAGGACCGGGGGCCCTGCATTAACAATATGAATATTTCATGAGCGGCGGCGGCGGCGGGCGCGCGTGTGTTTACACTGCCGGTATAAATATAATCGGCCTGTAATTAATTAGCGATTGCGATCGGCTTCTCCTCCTTTTCTGCGGGCGCGATTTTCGGCGCGCATACACGGCTCTCCGCGCTCTCCGCCCGATAATCTAAATTACAAGCTGCGCACGCGGCGAATTGAGCCCCAGAAACGGGGCGAGAGAGATGCTATCGCGCCCGGAGGAGGGAGAGAGAGAGAGAGAGAGACAACTGGCGCGCGGCGCCGCTTCTTAAACTCGAGCGGGCCACTTTGTCTTGGATACGGAGGTGCCTGGCTTATCGCTCGGAATCTAAGAGGTGCTGACGCTGCACGACCGAGTTGCTTCTGATCGGGGCGTTGGGTTTCGGGAGCGGATTCCTTCGGACGGATTGAAAGCCGAGAGTTTTGATTTTGCCCCGGAATTCGATGAAAATTTCTGTTTTTCGAGAGGGTCTCTCTCTCTTTCTCTGCCATTCGGAGAAATCATCCGGACGAGTTACCGTTCGGAATCGAGTTGGGCAATCGTGAAAATCACCGGTTTATTGAAAATATTTAATGAGTCTTTTTTTTAAATTTCATTATACAAATAAGTTTTACAGAAACGTTTAAATTAAACGGTTTTCTGGTGCAGTTCTTTAGTGCGGATACATAATCCAGTTTGGTTTTAAATTTCAAAAGCAGCTAAGCACGTCGCGTTTTGAAAAGTTGTGGTAAAGTATATTTTTAGCTCTTCACAGCGTTCGTTATGCACATTTCACGGCTAATTTAGCTCGCCTCCCGCATTAGTCTTTTTTTCTTGAAAATATATAGTCGAGTAATTCATTATCTTAATCTTCTTCGCCGCAAACGAACCATATGCTCTTAAAAATAATCAATAGCTGTTTAAGCAGCTCAGCAAAACATTCGGCGCCTCTTGTACATTGAATAAATATTTACCGAATTAAATTTCATTCCATTTTTAAGACTTAATAACTCGAAACTTTGCGAATAAAATGATTTAACTCTCCGCTCGCTCGCGAAATCATTTCTTTTTTCTTCCAGCGCGAGTACATATATCAGCTCGTAAAAAGGCGTCGCGGAATGGCCCAATTTTAATTAGCCAATTCCGCCTCCCGATAAACATCGAACGCCTCATAAAAAGGCAATTAATCAGTGGCGAATCCCTCCGCCCTCGCGCGAGAAATTTCTCACGCGCCTCGGATCCTCCCTCCTCCCCACCCCCCCTCCTCTCCCCCCGTCGCCGAGGGGGGCGAATCCGACGAAATCACGGAAAGCCGGGATGTGTCCCCGCGGATTTTATAGCCGATTAAATCGACGACACGCGAGGCATTTCAATTAGGGCTCTCTCTCTCCTCCCCCTCCCCCAATTAGCCAGTATTTCCAATTATAAATAACGATAGGCGCTCCGCGGCCATCCGGAACAAATTCCTCTTCCAGGTAGTCCGAAATTCTAGAGTGTGCCTATATAAGATTACGAGGTAGCCCGTGGAAAGAAGAAGAAGAAGAAAAAAAAAAGTAGCCGCTGCTGCTCCCCGAGGTTTAATCGAGCAATCATGACTGCGTATTCGTCATTGTCTCTCCGGGCACAATGGGATATTTTCACCTGAAAATCCCCTTTATAATCGAGCGAGCGTGTCCAAGGCAAATTAAACTTTCGGCCCCGGCGTGCCAAATCGTTTACCTTTTTCTCTCTCCTTCACCGAGCGCGGCGCACACCACCACCGCCGCTGACCCCTCCCGCCTTAATCATTTAGCCGCTGACGAAGCGAAAGGTACACAAACCGCGCGCCGATTTGCCTAGCCGCCGAGAGAGAGAGAGAGGCCCTTAATTTTCGGCGCGCTGGCTGGAAAAATCTTGCGTAAGCAGATCGATTATGGGCCGATTTTTTGCGCCCGTAAATCAGCCGTCACGAGACGACGCGCCGAGGTAATGCCGTTGCCTCGGTTTTGCGAGGCTTTTTGCTCCAAATTGCTCTCTCTCTCTCTCTGTCTGTCGGTCATCGTGCGTTTGTCTGGATGCTCTCTCGACGAATGTATCTAGATATTAATTTGCCGTGGAGGGACTTTAATTTGGGAGCGATTTTTTTGTTCCGGGATAATGACTGGTAAATTTCGGCTTTCAAAACGATTATTGACCGCTTTACAAGTGATAATTTATTAATCCTATTCCCGGGAGAAATTTGTACAATTTTTTTTTGTCACGCAAGAGGTGCTTGGGAAGTATTTTATATACTTGTAAATGATTAAGCCTTTCTAGTTTCTCAATATTCTATGACTTACTCTGATCGGACAATACTTTCAAAAGCGTTTAAGATAAAAAATGCAAAAAGATTATAAGAATTTTATAGTTTCATGCAGTCATAAAAATCGTATTTATAAAGTTTTGAAATTTATTGGGTACTTTATTGTAAATATTGCATAAAATTAAACAGAGTTCATTCCATTTAAAAAGTGTAAACAAAGTGTTGGGTTACGAGTCTTATTGAAATTAAAACGCTATTTTATGGAGGCCAGGAGTTAATAAAAGTCCAATCATTAAACAATTTAAAAAATGTTGTACGTAATTTTATAGGCAAATTGAATTTTAATTAGTAGCATAAAACCAGCTTAGTTACAGCTTACACCGAGAAACTTAATCAGATTATTCTTATCTGTACGTACAGATATGGTTAATTCAGTAATTGCTTTTAAGGAAAATTCTTTTCTCATAGAAGTTTCGATTTAAACTATATACTGTCGATATAGCTTGGGAGTAAAATTTTCCCATTGAATTTTTACGAGACGTCAACTGCATTAATAATATATTATTTTATTTTACTCCTATTATTACACAAAAGTCAGGTGCCTGTTGTTTCAATATTTATAGAAGAAAAGGCTCTCTATACATTCGCTTACCTACCATTCATAATTCAACACCTCAATCAAAAGCGATTTAAACGTCCACATCGTATATCGTGCTCGAAAACGCGTCAATCACTCCTCCCCACCAGAACTGCCTCGCGACTAAAAATGCTCCCCCCCCCCCCCCCCCAAAAAAAAA
>UCOL01003670.1:0-17868 GCA_900474335.1 Ormyrus nitidulus | reverse complement strand
GAGGGGGGAAGCTGATACTGCTGCGGCACTGCGAGTTACGCGCGCAGGAATGCCGGCTTTATGTTCTGCGAGCTGTGATGCTTTGAATTCTATACTTTTTCCCTCTAAGGGACTGACTGCCGCGCTGCGTGGATGCTTTAATTGAAGTCAGTTATATCCGCCGTTTCGTCTTTTTGGGATGCTTTTTTTTTAATTTGGTTGAAGAAACATGTAGGGAAATATAATATGAATTATAGATAAAATCAAACGATTTTAGCCGTAAATTAATCTAATTAATAATCCTTTTGAACTAATATTTACTTTCAAACTTTAAATTTTAAATCATAACTACAACTGAAATCCGATTTAAACTTGATAATATAGATGAAGAAAGGCAAATAGGTATAATTCTTCACAAAGTAATTTGTGATTGCAAATGCTTTAAAGGACTAAAACGATTCAGAAAGATAAAGTGCTTGAGAGTACTTTTTTAAATTTTAAAAATGTATATTTTATATTAGAAATTAGAAAGTTTATTCATACTAAATTTGGCGAATCCCATTTCTACGATAAATTACTGATAATAACCGACCACTTTAAATTTTAGATGTGTCATTAAAATTATTGAATATTCTATCCAAATCAAACCAAACTTTGATGAAACACTTGCAACCCATAAAAATTTAGTACTCCATGCCGATATACTTTATTAAATTCAAGTTGTGTATCAATTACTTCGATCAACGCGCTCTTTCATTGTCTGTTACCAGTTAATTATAAAATCTAGTCCCACTCGTTGTTGCAACGAAAGCCCGATAATTATTCATACGTAGCTAAATTAACTCCCGCATATTGTCTCTTCATCATATTGCTCGTAATTCCATAGAAGCCGAGGGCTCGCAGCCGCTCTCGCTCATACGTTAATTGCGGCAATTTAAATTCACTTTGCACGCAGACGAGAGCAGCCAATTCCATTTTAGCAGCCGCGAGCTGTAGTCGCGCGATTTAAACGCTAAAAGCCGCGGCTCGTCGCCCGGATTGATTAACGAGAGCGCCGCGATTTCGTAAGGCTGCTCTCGCTGTTTACCTTTTGACGCGGGTTTCTTATTAGCGCGACTCGCGGCTTGTTTCCCTTATTGCTGCTTATTCGTGCGATCGATTGCGATCGATTTTCGATAGTTATTTATAGGCGAAACCGCGGCTAGGCAGAAAATAACCTCATTATTATTCGAATATGGACGACTTACGATGCATTTTTCATTACGCCGGTAATCGATATGTTGGGTTTCAGCGACTCGAACGGGCGTGAATATTGCATTAATGTTGCCAGAAACATTTTGTTTTATACGAACGAGGATTTTATCGGATTCTCTTTAATATTTCATGCTGATTGAAAGCTCGAAATTTATTCAATTTTATGATTTTCTATCGAGCGTCCTTAATGTTTTACATCGGGATTTCATTTAAGTTTTTAGTATTGTAATTTGTAAATTAAATTTTATCGAATAAATAATTATCAGAAAAAAAAATGTTCTTTTAACAAACACTATATGTAGCAATATTTCGAACAGGCAATTGATGTTGATTTGGATGTTAGTATAGTTATAAAGTTAAGCACCTAAATCGTTTCCAGTTAATCAAGAATAGCGAACGCTTCGAGTTTTATAAAGCTCTTAATTTAACAAAAGCGAAAAAAAAACGCTTTTATGTATTTTAAAAGGAGTACAGCAACAGTTTCAACAGTCTCCGTTTCAACGCGCGTATTATCGGGTTATTGGTAAATAAACTGGAATCGATAAAAAAAAAGTATCATTTCCAGCTTCGTTCAATGCCGCCTCATTAACGTTTCCAACGATCCTCGAAACTCAGAATATCCATCCCAAATCAACTACCCCACTCCTCGTCGCCAAGACGCCCCATCAATCGGACAATTCTCCCCGCGCTTTGCCAGCGCAAACAGCAATCTCCCTCCCGTCCCCCCTTACCTTTTCCGAGTCGGTGTCGGAGAAGACGCGTCCGGGCCTGTACTCGGGCGGCAGGTAGGCCCTGGCGGTGTCCGGCGGCGCCTGGAGCAGCGCCACCCTGCCGTGGGCCGTCAGCTCAATGGTGTGCGGCGTGACGACGGGCCCCGCCCTCGCGCCACCGCCCACGACTCCTCCATCTGCAACAGATTAAAACGATGCGATTCAATTAATCCGGGCTGCTGCTGCTGCTGCATCGCTACTCGATTGATTGCCTCTGCCCCGTGCTAGCTCCCCGGCTTTTTAATTAGAAATCCGACGGGCTCTCTTGTTTCTTCGAGCGAGCCGGCTGACTTTTCTACGGGGAGAGGGTTTAAATTATTGAGGAGATGAGCTCGTTGAGCGATTTTTATGAGCGGGAGATGAAGCCTGTACTTGGGTGATTCGATCGAAGGTGCTTCCGGTGTTTGGAGGAAAATGATTTGATGGGTGGAAAGGACTAGTTTTGCAGTTTTGAATCGTTTTAGATTATTTATCGCTGTATCTAAACATTATAAAAGGAAATTGGTATTTATTTCATTACGAATTTCAAGCCAAAGTTTTAAGGCAAATGCAGATCCTGACTGTTAAGGCTGGAAAGAATAGAAATGTGGTAAAAATGTAATCCTCTTCCCCGAAGAAAAATTCTTGACAAATTTGAAAATTACCTACTTATGGCTTAAAATCCCTCTTCCTCCTGCTTATCCGCGTACCTAATTATACTTTTTCTTGCGCTTATCAAAAGGAAAACCGCAGGCTTAAAGTGAGGGATTGTAGAGCGTTTAATCCTTTCCCTGAACTCGACGTTTTTTCAGGGAAAAATGTTTGTCGACCGAGTTTAATGTCGCGTCGGCGACAGCGAGCAAGTGTGGTGTCTTTTAAAATTCTTTTTGCGCGGCCAATTTGCGCAAGGAGCATTTTGTTTCGGCGGAGTTTGCGAGTATAATAAAATTCAAATCATCTGATTAAGATTCCGATAACGGAGTGTCCCTTAAAGTAGAACGACTTTTAAGTGGTCTAAATTAGAATAGAGAGTGCAATAATGCGGTGCAATTATGCTAAGCGCCTTGGGTATGTACGCAAGTGCAAGTTCGGAAAAAATAATCCTCGGTTAGAAAACTTCGCCGGTTGAAAGCTGAAATTCAGCTTTTATTCAGGCTGTAAATCTTCAATACAAAGCTATTTTTCAATTAAAAATTCAAGTATTTATTTGAAGATTTAACGAGGTAGGTCATATAAAAATAAACAATTTGAAGTGAAGTTAAGAACGACAGATATGTGTAAAGGTAATGGATGTCAGTGTGTCTTTAATTAGTCTTCCAAAGAAGATACAAGGCAGCCTTTTATTCGATCTAAAATTCTACGAATCAAATGACAACTATTTTATAAAATTATTTTATAAATCTAAACGCAGCAGTTGCCTGGATTGAGCCAAAGGCGAGAATTGCGTATACAAATGATAAAACGAATATTCCTAGATATAACAGAAATGTGGAATGACGAAGCGCGACTGTGAGGGCGGCATTTGTCGCAAGAAAACTCAGAAAATGAAGGAGAACGAAAAAATCTCTGGTATTTTCCTCTGCACTCACTTCTCTGATTCAGCGACTTC
Organism: Ormyrus nitidulus; assembly: GCA_900474335.1. Classification (NCBI taxonomy): domain Eukaryota; kingdom Metazoa; phylum Arthropoda; class Insecta; order Hymenoptera; family Ormyridae; genus Ormyrus; species Ormyrus nitidulus. The sequence continues at coordinate 14,277 of UCOL01003670.1, read as the reverse complement.
CTTTCATTTCGGGTTCTTACGAAGTTTTTTTTCTTTATGATTCTGATGGAAGTGGATTAAATGAGATTTTTGCATGACGGTAAGATATTTTTTACAACATTCCATTGACCCATTTCTCGCGCCCACTGAAAAGTCATAATTAATACCGACTCCGATCTCTCGACAGGGTACATTCTGAAAAAAAAAGTCCCGAGCTAAATTTAATTAAAGTTTGCAATTAAATCTTGTAGGAAGTAAAGGCCCATCATTACCCGCGAACTCGTCGATACGCGCCGCGCCTTTGATTAAAAACCACGTCAAAAGCGCGGCATTTTTTTTTACCTCCCGGCGCCTAGGGCCTTAATTAATACTTAACCCTAAACTAGGCTTCTGACGCTTAAAACTGCACGGGTCGTTACGAGAGAGGATGGATGTTCGCTCGTCGGCCGAGAGTAGCTGGGGGGTGTTGCGTGCATCGGATGGCCGATACAAAAACCGCTGAACGTTAATTACAGCGGGAGTCGGGAACGAACGCGTTGCTGCGTGCGCGAACATTGGGTTGTAGGAATTTCGTTACACGAGCTTTTTTATCCTTTTTCAAGGAGGCTCGCTTTTTATAATTCGGTGCATTTTTCCCGCAGTTTTCCGGGGGATGTTATATGGGGAAAATGTGTAACGAAGCAGTTATTCGGGAAATTTGGCGGAACAGCCGAAGAATGCGGGATAAACTGATGGAATTTAAATCTTTATTGTCAAAGTAGACTGGCTTTAGGTATTTGTTGCATGCAGTTACTTCTATTTTTGTAGAATTGTTACGTGTTTCATTTACAATTAACAAACGTAATATAACAATGCAATTTAAGGCTTCAGGAATTCCATATACTCCGGTATGTCTATAAATCGAAACTTGTGCATTTTTAGAAAAAAAAAGTCGTCATTTTGTACTAATAAAGAATTGTTGTTTATTTCGAAGTTATTAAAAGTCTGCTAATATTCATGTTTCTAAAAATTCGTGTATAAAATAAAAGGAAAAAGAGACAACAATTTTTTTGGAATAAAAATCCATATTTTGATTTTTCAATTTGAAACACATGTTGATTGTTAATTTTATACTTAAAACTTGCTTCAAAATGTTACTTTAATTACTTCCGTACGTACTGAAAGCATCGATGACGCGCGAAAAAGTGAAATATGATTTTTCCTCTTCAATTAGTGTTGACCATCTCATTGACAAAATACCATAAATCTTAATCGATTTCTTCTATTTCAAATATATTCTATGTAATCAATCATAAGTGTATTTTCACAGATGTGATAAATGTGACACGTCAAAGCCACTGAAAACAGCATGGTTCACCGACAATATTTCAGGACTCAATAGCTCGTAAATAATGTAGATTAAAGTATTCCGTACAATATACACTTTCTGCAAAATGAACTCTAAATTACTTTTACTATTTCCCTTTATTAATAGTATATCATTTTTTTTCGACACAATAATTTATATTAAAGCTGAGCATTTTTTAAGTTCTCTGGCAACAAAGAGATTGTAAACCAAAAAAATCATGGAACATGTTCAACGATTGATGCATCTTGCTCAATGATAGACGCATATATTAGAAATTGATTGAATTACATAAAATTTTCCCCGCTTTCAGTTGGAATTCTCATAAAGCAAGTTTCACTTAAAAAAATACCAAGAAATATCTGTCACCGCCGGCAATCAATATACCGCACTGAAAATTTGTTACCGTTTTCCAGGGTAAAGAAAGGAAGGTGTGTTCATAGGCACGTATATCCCGGGTCGCGACACTGACAAACGACGGCGGCGCGTCTGTATCCCCGTTTCTTTGCCGGCTTCTTTCCGCGCCGCGCCAGAATCGCACAAAAGCCCCGAGCCGCCGTACGGAATATAGGTTCGCACTACGTAATCTCGACGGCGAGATCAGTCGGGGGCTTTCCTTAACAACGTCTTGTGGGAACGCCGCCTACTCCCAGGCAGCAGTCGCGGTTGTGCAATCGACATTCCCCGAAATCGGCTGGAATTTTCGACGCACACACCGCTCTCGACAACCTATACTGACGGCTTGCAATATTCGCCGATGCGCGCGGCTCGCGCGGATGTTTTCCCGAATATTCGCGACTAGGTGGAATTTTGGGAGCGCGGCTCGAGCTTGAATTTAAGCGCAGATGTCATTAGAGAAACGGTGCATTAGGGTAAATGGGAAATGGTTTCTTAGAATTCTGCGATGAAATTTTCGGGAAATAAAAGCTGCGAGTTGGCATTTTGAATTATGAAGGATGTACGATGTTTTATTATTAACAAATAGTACGTTTATAATAATTCTTGTAGAATGAATTAAGATTTTTCTAACGTTTATTAATATTGAAAGAGTCTAGGCGAAAAATGAAGTAGCGGCGAGATCTCAAAGACTTCTTACTCACCTCGAAATCATTTTTCGCATTTTACAAACACCCACTCGCTTTTTGTCTCATCCGCGAGATTCATGCGGCTCTACCGGCATCTCTGAGAAAGACTTTTGACTTTTGTGACATTAATATGTGCGAGTACTACAATTTAAGGAGCGTGCTTTTCTTTACCAAGATAGACTTAACATGATGATTTTTCTTTGGTCGAAGGATTTTGCAAGTCCTTCATACCTCGCTGACATTTAGGGTTTCGTAATGCATTACCGTGATGAAAATTTTATGCTCGAAAAAGGTTTGCCATGGCATTCATTAACTGTAAATTAAATTTTTTAAAGCCCTTGAGAATTTTTGTCGCAGAATTCATGCTTCAAAATTAAATGAGATAAGAATTTTACTCGCGAGTATTAAAGTTTTTTTAGAACAAAAAAGTTTTTAAATTTTAAACAAAAATTTCATCAAACAAACGGCAATATTCTTTTCCGCTACCGATTATTCGTCACCCGGCTGTTTCGCAACTGCAAAAGTTGAAGGATTCAAAGGGAAAAAAAAAAATACTTCTTGCCTGTTCAATTAAGTCCAGGCTAAGCTCGACCCGTTTGAAACGTATCAGCTTACACAGACGTATAGATAACCGACCAAAGTCGCAGGCAGGGACAGAGCTAAACAAAAGCGCGCAGAACCGTGTCGCAAAAAGCGCAGCTAAAATTCGAGAGCTTTAACGGCGTAACTCCTTTTTCAATAAAATTCCATCCATCCCCTATCTGTCTTCTGCGAAAAAGCGTCGCCTACTCCAGAGGTATCCCGCGGAAAGAGAGAGAAAGAGAGAGAGAGAGAGAGACAGGAAAGAAGAACTCCTCCCGCGAAAAAATCGAGGTCGTACGTCCGCCTTTTTTGCCCCCGCGCTCGCGACATCCATTTAGCGACGCTCTCGCAATGAAACGCGGATTAAGAGAGAGAGACGAAGAGGGAGGGAGGGAGGGAGAACTATCCCGCTTTAAGAGCGACTCCCCCGCCTGCCGCTGCCCTACTACTCGAACAGCCATACGTTCGCTCGACTCTGCGCGGCACAAAAGAGCGGCGTCAGGTTTGCCGGCGCACCGCCAGCTCCGCACACTCGACTCGCAAGCTTTTTACTCCGCCCCCCCCCCCTCCCCCACCGGCACCCGGGGCCTTTGTGCCGTTAAATTATGTGATAAATGTAAGAAATCTGACGGGAATTCTTCCCGCAGTTCGTTATAGGTTTCGACTGTTCAGTCTGGCCGCCGAGTTTAACCTGATTCGGCGTTTTCGGGCAAACAAATTTTCTATTTTTTATAGAACTAAATTAAATTCTTCATGTAATTAGAGAAAAAAGTTTAATGTAACTAACATTTTTATGCACTGCGATAAAAAAAGAAGTCAGTTTTAACATTAACTCAGGTTCAAGAGAAAAATTTCAATTTGCATTTTAACGTTCGCCTATTTAAAGCTTATCAAAAGCGCATGATTTCATGTCATCTCTGGGGATTTTCACGATTAAACCAATTGTGGAAGATCGTGTATACATTAAACGCAATTTTACGAATTTTTTCGTTATCAACAAATCGTACAATAGTATTGTCATGTATGAAAAAGTGGCTGCGCAGAAACGAATAATTAATGCGTCGATGAAACCATAAAAAAAAATTTCCATTTGAAAGGTCGATTATTGTAGTAAAAAAGGAAATATTTGCGTTTGAATGTTTTTTTAGAAAACTTAATATTCGACAAAATATCCAATAAAAGTCCAGTCATATAAGTAGAATAACTAAACTTATGAAGTGGTAAAAACTTATTATTAAAAGACTTTAAAAAAAGTAGTTCATTCAGAAATATAAAAAATCTTTCATAGATTTTAAAAATACATTATACTATAAGGGTAACATTCACTATGCAAATCTATAGGTATTATCAAGTACCACAATTTATTATGAAAATAATACATAAAACGTAATTTACCCATAGTACCCAAAAATCAAGCGCTTTCCGCCATCCGCCACAGCGCTCGAAACATGAAGTACCGAAAGAATAGTTTCCACCCACTCTATTTTCCAGGACTCAAAAAGCAGAATGTGCCAAAGCTAGTAGACCTCCGCCGTTTCGACGTTCGCAGACGCTTCACGTCGCCGGTGATTTCTCTTTCTCTCTCAACGGGACAGCCTCGACGCGGCGCGGCTGGTGACACGAGCCACGTATCATCGTCACATTGATTTTTCAAACGTCCCCTCGTGCCGACGTTCGCCGAGGTGTTAAAACGTTTATTAAATCGCTCAGAAGGGTTGACGTTTGCAAAGCGTCCAGTACGCATCTAATAAAAGTATCGACTTTTTTTTTCAGCGAGCTCGAAGTCACTGAACTCGCTCCGATTGGGATATGAAAAAAAAAAAAAAAAAAAAAAAACAGGCAAATTTGATATCGCGCGGAGGTTGTAATCCTTTACTAGCTGTAAAGTAGGTAAGTGCTGTCATTGTGCGATCGGAATGCGTGCTTTAAAGCGTGGAAATTAAAAATTAAATGTCGTTATTGGACATGTCGCTCTATATAACTTTTATGTCTATAGTTTATGCTTCAATTTAAAACGCACTGACTGTTTCATGTCGACTGGAAGTCGGACTCGTCATTGACATTAAAATCGTTATTTTTAATGAGAGGCATCTTATAAGTCCTAAGAGGATCTATTCATTAGCATGCAGCCTTTTTCACAATTTAAAGTTTTTCCGAAACTTATCCTCTTTTTATTCAGTAATGTAAATCCTCTCCCCGTCACCGGCAATTAAGAAAAATCGTAAATAAAATAGTGAAATTTAATATTTAATGACGAGTTAAAAATAATTCAAGTTTCGAAAAAAAAAGATCGTTTGCGACAGGCGCCGGAATGGTTTTTTTCCGTCTTTTGAAAAGCCAAAGCCTTCCGACATAAAGAGAGGCAATACGGAAATCTCTTTCGGCCATAACTCCATTTACTTTTTTTTCAATACAAAAAATATATAAATATACGCAGACTAGCGTTTATTCCGAGCTGGAAAAAACCATAGTATTCTCGAACCGATCCCGTTTTCTTTCAGTCCCAACTTTTATAACTTCCCTCTCGATGCCAATAAAAGTGCCGCTCGTACAGAGAGAGGCTCGCGTCTCTCGTTCCTGTACGTCCCGATTGTCTTTCCGAGCTCGAAAAGAGAGAAACGAGGTAAAAAACGCAGCGAGAACAAAAAAATTGCACCGCGTCAAGAGTAAAAGAGCAGAAGGTCGGAGAGAGAAGGTATCTCTCGCGAGAATTCCGAGAGAGAGAGAGAGAGAGAGAGAGAGAGAGAGAGACACTTCTCTCCCCAGAGCTGTCGATCCCAGTATTTCGGGATTATTGCCGGTCCGCGCAATGAAACGCATTTTCTCGAAGCCGAGAGGCTTTGCGCTGCCTGAAAGGTGAACGGAGGCTCGCCCATCTGGAAAGTTATGCAAATTGGAGCCACTCGCGGAATTTACGTCGCTCTACACAATTCGGCGCGAGAGGAGGCGGGAGGGGGGAGGCGAAGGCGAGACCCTTAACGAAATGAAATTCCGGGGTAGGACGGGGATTTTCTATCCCCGGGCTTATGCGGTTACAGGAATACGAGCTTGTTTTATGCCTCGCTAAATTTACTACTCACGATAGCGGCGGAGAATGGGACGATGGATTAAGGTTATGGATTGATTCTCGATCGGAAGAAAGTCAGCCGGTGATTTCGGCTCATTTTAAATGTGTTAAAGTCGTTCGCGCGACTTTGTAATCTCGGTGCCGATATTTTAAGCTATTTGGAAAGTTGCTTTTAATGCGGATAAATTTTTTCCAATCTTTCAAAGTGAAGCACCGGAGAGGATTTTACAATTTTGCATAAACGGAAAAACGTGGGATTTCAAGTTGACGTACTGTTAAATTTTATACTAATACTTCCAATTATACGACAGCTGGTTTACGCTTTTAATGTGATATTTTTAAAAAGTTGATTTTAAAAATATCATATTTTAATATGACATTTTTAAAAAGAAATTATTTTCACGGCGGGATCTTTATACAATTTTAATCAAATTTTAACGTCTCGCGATTCTCAAATAATTTAGTCCGGTTCGATTTAACTTGGACAATAAAAAAAAAATAACTACTCAATCAAAGTAAGCTCAGGAACATCAATTACCAAGTTATAGTTAATTAACTAATGCTACTCCCTTTAATACCTCCGGAAGGTTCCCATCTTCGCGCCACTTTCCGTGTAACTTTTTAACGTGCCATAAAGCCCTTAAAATAGGGCCCTCATTAAATCCCAGAGATACATAAAAAGGCGCGCCGAGGGAGAAAAGTGTGCGGCCTAGATTAAAGGCGGTTAAAGCGCCGCGCGATTTCGTTATTTAAGAGTTCGCTCGTTCGCATTCAGAGCCTCCCGACGCTAATGGAAAGGTGAGATTCCAGCTTGGTTAATGAGGTTGGTTATTCACCCTCCTGCTTACCGAAAAGCAACGGCGCGTTAATAAATCCCGCGGCATGCCTTGTAAGCGGCGTTCGATACGTCGTCCAGGTTAGTGGTGTCTTCGAGCTAATCCAACTGTTCGCGGGACTTAACGCGCAGAATGTAACGCGGGCTATCTTCGACGCGGATGTAATTGAAATAAATTATAGAGGGAGCTCGCTCGACTCTAAATATCTTTGCCGAAGTTTACGCGGGAGCCGCCCGACTGGAAAAATTCCGTAGTTAATTTTCGTAATGGTTGTGCCAGTCGTTTAGCGCGAAACAAGAACCGCGAATAATTTAGCGTATCAAATGGAGTTTTTTCTTTACCAAGTTCAAGCGTGAATTTTTCATTTTTTACGAGTTATTAGTTCGTAGTGCATTTGGGTTTAGGTAAAAACTTGTTTTGCTTTCAATATGGCATATTATTAATTTTATTTATCTATATATTTATATAATTAATTAATTTGACATTTTTGTTTAGTGAATAAGTGAAAATTTCTTTTTAATTGCAAGTACAAAGTTGTTAAATTTGTTAACGCAACTACTAGTTACACAAAGTCGATGTATAACCCAGTTAGTTTATTGATTAGTTAATTAAATTGATGGAATTTCATTTTCCTTTTAAATTTGTGTCTTTCTAATAGTATTGATACATTTCGATAAAAAATTGAAACTACAAAAAAGATATTTTAGTTATAGGAACCAAAAAAAAATTTGTGATAAAAAGCTTTAAAAAAAAAAAGAAGTGTTTTTAAAGTAAACCGAAAAAGTCAACATAATTTCATTGTTGTAATGTAAAATACAATTTTGATATTTTTAAGTCCAATAAAAAAAAATCTCGTAAAAAATAAATTAATTATAAAAATGCAAGCAAAGCATTTTGTTCTTTAAAAAGAAAAGATACAATATATTATATCAATATTGCAAATAATTAAAAAACTAGAATTTAAAAAAAGTCTGGTTAATTTTTTAATATGAAGTTCTTCGATCAGAAATATTCGATATTATGTTAAATAGCGAATATTCAATGCGCAGCCTCAGGCTTTTGCCCAATATATTTAGCTTATAAAAGGGTATTATAAAAAGATAATACTTATTTCAAATTCTTTATTAAGGGAATCCTTTTTGATTTGTAAAATAGTTTTCTGACTTTTTCGAGAAACCAAATATAAGAAGTAAAACAATCCACAGCATTTTCATATCCAACGAAATATCCAAATTTGCAAAATGAAATCGATGATAAAACACGTTTTATAAACTAAATTGCTTTTCGCTATTTAAAGCCGTTCTTTAAAGTTAAACAAGTAGAATCCGGTAAACATCTGCGCACGAGAACCGGATCATCAACTTCAGTAGCAACAGCAAAACAGCCCTCTGTTCACGAATGCGCTTTGGCGCCGCCGACAGTAGTATCCTCACGTATCTCTCACACGCACAACTAACTTATAAAGCGCGAGATAGAAGACTCATCAGGCAGGGAATTTCGTGGAATTAGTCGCATAATGCCCACCTTCTTATCGTATCACCGACGGCGCTTCCGGAGAATTGGCAAGTCTGTTTACAGTGTTGGCAATTCGACTTCTAATATCACGAGCGGGTCCTGCGGTGCTCTCGGAATTCCTTCCATCGACACTTATATATATCCATATATATATATATATAGACATAGATGATCCGGCGACTATATCGAGTCTACCTTCGTCTTGGGGAAATCAGTCAAGTTGCGCAAATCTAATCTTATAGCAACTGGAAATGCACTTCTGCCGGTGAAGGCGACGAGGACGACCTTCTTCGAGTCAGCGGAATTCTCTCCTTCCGCACGAACGAAATCATAAAAAGCGCGGAAGATCGCTTGATCGGTTTATAACTTTCTGCGGGATTTCTTTCTCGCCTTTTTTGCCTCTTGCTCTTTCATTACCGTCGTTCGGTAGAGCTACAGGTTTAAATGTACTTTCAGACTTGTCGATCTTTTACTAGTGTTTGAAATAGGTTAATGGAATGTTATCAAAGCGTATTTCTTGAGATATTAAGCTTGTTTATTGAAATAAATAATTTTGTTCTTTTTTTATATTATTAGGAAATTTAGAAAGAAATGAGTATATAGAATTTTTAATATAATTTAAGGAAAGTATAACATTATGATCTATGAAAAATATATTCCTAAGTTTGACATGTCAGATTTAAACTGTTTAATATTTGTACTCTTATGAAAGCCAAACGCTAAAAAAGTATAGATGTATAAATTTTAATACTAAAATATAAATTTACATTTATACATTTCTGAGTTTTCATTAATTTCAATCTTCTGTATTTATTTTGTAGTAAATATGCTTTTGATTATATTTGTCGATATTTAAGCATTCAAAAAAGAGATCTAATTATGAAAATTGTGATTAACGAATATTTTTGACGAGAAAACGCGCTTTATTTTACATACAGTTCAAATAGAGAGTGAAACTTGGCGAAATCAGAAGAGCGATGTGATTGCTTCAGAAGGTAAATTATCAATTTAAATACTGTATTGGTTTTTCTCTGAAACGAACTGCTTCGTTCATTAAATTACTTAGAATGCATATTGAACGTTTAATTAAAAGTGAATAGAAAATTTGTAAATTCTTTGATTCATTGAAAAAGAAAACTGATATACTTTTGAAAAGTTAAGAATCATTTGATTTAAAATATGCATTTCTAAAGAAAATTTTTAATATATTTTTATGCAGATACCTTGTGCAATTTCCTTTCCTGATTCATGGAAAGCGTCTATTCCAACCTATCCAATCTTCTCTCGTCGAAGTTTATTATCGCAAAACAGTAATTCCCTGGCTCAAACTGTATTAAAAGTTCATTACTCGAGGCAAATAATAAAGCAAATGCGCGGAAATACTGTTAAAGTGGTTGGCAATATCAACATTGATATAGAGGGGACTACAAAAAAATTACATTTGCCTCGTGGGTGATGACTGCCTTTGTATTCTCGTTTGGCAAACGTTCCGGACGGTTCCGGATATTGTACGCGTAGACATCTCAATTAGCGCTAGGATTGAAATGAATTCATATCTGGAGTTCGATTCAGGTGCGAGCTTCTAGAGAATATTGTACTTTGTGTGAACCAGATTTATAACGTGGCCGTAGTCAATCAACATTGTAGACAACTATTGAATTTATTAGAGTAATGATATAAGTAAATAATTTATGAATATTAAAGTTTCTTTTTTATAGTTCTAAAAGATTTAATTATAAATATAATATTATATTTCAAACTAATCTTTATAATTTTAAATCTATATCAGTAATACCTAACTTTTAAGCTGCAGCTATAATTAACCGCTATCACTTATTAGAATCAAATAAAATCTAACACCGCATATAATTAAACTTAAAAAGTCCTACTAAAAGTTTTAACAAATATTTGTATTATTATATTAATATTTATTTCGGCAAACCGCAAATGCGGTATGTCGTTAATGCGATGCGGCAATGCTATATACATGGAAGATTGATTACAGTCTAACTAATTATTTGACATGTAACAGATCATCAGGCCTGATCCGAGTAGAAATAGATTTAAGGGGAAAATAGGGGTCTTAACAGGCATCTGTGAATTATTATAAGGTCCTTAAAAGGTATATTCTGAGGTGGTAGTAGGGGCTAGCTAAGGGCTTCAAAATTTAAAATTGCAATATCAGGCAATTTTCAGGTCAAATTCAGAAAATAAGTTACAAAAAGTTGTAAATTAGATATATTTTAAAACAAAAATAAACGCTATTACAATATATATCGTCTTAAACACAACTAATATATTATTGCTAATATCAAGAAAACAATAAATAATTAAATTAATAGTTAAATTTAAGTAGACAATAAAAGTTAAATTTTGAATACGTCTTTATTATATTGAGCAATTATTTATAAATTAATAAACATATAATAAAAATATATTAATTGCATAGATTAATTTTACTAGATTTGAATTTTCATAAATATTTGCAACTAAATAATTAAATTCAAATAACTTAAAATAAAAGGATTAATATTTTATTTTTTAAATTAGTATTTTAAAAATTAGCAGACTATTCTATCATATGTTTAAATCAAGTAAAGTAAAATCATACTGAAAAATGACATGTATAACCTCAAAAAAGAAACTACTACGCGCAAAGCGCGTTAGATCTTACTAGTTCATTATAATTTTGATTTGATGGAAACTGAACAAACGGAAAATTAGGTCCCCAGGCCGAAACCTATCCCAAATTAATTCCTTTTAAGCTGAAATTGACTTAAAAAGAGTTCATTTGGGATAGTTTTGCCTTCTAGGGTCCTTACGATCGCCTTATGACAGCCCTAATCAGGACCTTAGCAGGTAACCTTATAAGGGCCTTATAATCTGGTCAGGCTACCGGAAAAATTTTCTACTCGGGCGATTACTGTACAAGGAAGTTTTTGTCCTCATATGCTACAACTTTTTTTTTAACTAATTTGTTTATTTATTTAAGTTATTCGAGTTTTTATAATTAATTTCCGTTATTTTAATTAATTTTAATTATTATACTCAATTCGTAAATTTAATTAATCATGTTTATTAATTAACAAGTTATTAATCAGTAGTTTATTAATTTTTGTTTATTTATGGTTGTTTAATTATTTAAACTTTTTTTTAGTAATTATACGTCCCAGTTTTTTTTTATTAACTAATCTGTTTATTTATTGAATTTATGCAATTTTTTTTAATTACTTTACATTATTTTAATTAATTTTTAGTTAATTAGTTAATTATTAAATTACTAAATTTGAATTATTATGCTAAATTCGTTATTTTAATTAATCTCGTTTATTATTTACTGAATTGCTAATTATTATTTTATTTATTAGTATTATTGTTTAATTAATTAATCATTTTTTTCTATTAAAATTATCTATTTAACTACATTAATTACATTTATTCGAGACAACATTTAATTCTATTAGCAATACAATTTTAGACAAATCGCAGTATTTTTTTTTTTTTTTTATGTATAATGTATAATCACATTTTACATAAAAATTATGAATTATTTTTTTTTATATAGTTATTTTTTTAATAATTTTACATCTATACAAAATTTAATTAACATAAAATAAAAAATTAATACATACATTTAATAATAAGCATTGGGTTAGCGGATTAATGCGTTATTGGAACAGGTTCAAACGCTTTATCGATAAACGATTAATGAAGTACAAGTTAAATTATAAACAGTTACGCATTTCAAGTAACAAGATAATAACAAAAACATTCATTTCTGCTCAAGTTCACAAAAGAGAAATAACCCATCTACATAGCAGACTAATGTAAAAAATAAAATATACGCTTCTACTAAATAACGAAATAATTCATGTTCAACTAAATTTTAAAAAATCATGCAATGATTCCAACCCTATATAAACATCTACGCCGACATCGTTTAAATGTTGCAGATGCAAAGTAAACAGCCAGTCTAAAGCAACAAGTTTCAAAATTACGAGTTTTCCAAGTGCACATTCATTTTGTACATTTCCTTAAATGATTATAAGATTTTTTACACGTACGATAAAACATTTGAATAATTATTTCAAACAAAAAATGAGCTCTAATATTATCTTCAAATATTGCATTAAAATGTTTTTTCAAAGATTTTTAAGGTTTGTGTTAAATTATTAAATATTTATCTTTGATATATTTTACTTATTACTAAAAATGAAAACTCACTTTAATAGGTGAAATTAGTTGCCTCAAAACACCCAGGCGATGGACATCCATGTTTCGATATCTAGAAAAGCCTCGTTTCAAAGGTATCATCAGAAGCTATTTCTATAAATCATCTGGGCGCGAAGTGAGAATTATCCGGAACACGATTTTCGCATCTCTTTCGATGCTGAGTTGTGGGCAATTTTGCGGTTCATCAAAAATCATCATCTACTTTCGATTTTTTTGAGCAAAGTAGATGACACATTGCATCAAACTGGCGATTCCAACACATTCTCATGCATTTTTGATTCATCATTCCTCCTTACACTGCACACTGTAACATTTATTACATAAAAATTTACAAATAGTATATTTAAGAGTATACCTTTACTTCATCTTCACTTGATCGTTGACTTGTAATTTCCTTGTCGTTCACTTGAAAGTGTACGGAGCAATATAATTTCAGTTAAATTTTCCTTAATATGCCCTGTACTCGAACAAGTAAATGACACATCACGTTTCTTCTATTTGCAAAACAGCCCATTTCCTGGAAACAAAATTCAATGACTAATTACAACTGTCTTAATTTCTATCTTATACAAATAATAAATTCCAGTAATAAAAATAATAAATTACTTAAACAGATCTCAAGCAGATTCGACAACATAAACTTCTGCTTCATTTTCAACATTTCCAATATTGTGTACTGGTGCACTTATTTGCTAACCACCTTCGTCCCCAATTTAATGGGACTTACGGTTCCAATTTCTTAAGCATTTTTACAGTGCTTTAAAATGAGTTTAAATACATCACGTACGGTTAAATTTTCTCTGATCCTGAAAATATAATTTTACAAAATAGACTTATGGAATCAAGATTTCTTTTAACTTTAATATGAAAACTCCCTTACCTTATAACGCGGCTTGCAGATTGCGTCTCCTCATTATTTACCTTCTCTATTTCTTGAGAGTTTAAAACTTGTTGCTCATGCAATTCATCCTCGTTCATCAAGTAGTTGTTTAGCGTCGATCAAGTTCGTTCCCTGTTTTGCTGTTCCTGCCAATTCGTGAATAACGAGTGAATAACCAGTATCCATAGAATCAGCCAATATTTTTTCAAGTTGCGTGTGCCGATGCACTAGCTGTGCTGCAATCCAATGAAGCTTCAGATGACCCTCGTACAACATTTTCTCTCCGACAACTAAAATATAAATTCCATCAAATTAAAACCCATCAAATGCTTGTATTGTATGGTTTTTAATTACAGCCATGTCAAATATGTTAATACAAGTATTTATTTACAAACTCGAGTCAATTTCATTAAAGCAACTCTTCATTTAAAAACATTAAATATTTAGACAGTTTTTTATGGCATTTGATTAATATTAAAAACTCTGTAGCATTATTCATGTTAATAATTAACATTATTCAAACTTATTTTAACAATTCAGCGATAACTTTTTGAAATTTTGAAAAAACTTGCACAATTTTTAAATTTAAATATTTTTAATTGTTAAAAACTTGTATTTATTCAAAAAAGCAGTACTGTCTGACATATAAAAAAATCTCTTTCAGTCTGTTATTCAGTCAAATACCCATTTTAAAATCTTAAACTAAATTTCATCTTGTAAAAAATTAACTTAATGCAACTTACAAGGAGAACACA
>UCOL01003669.1:0-17826 GCA_900474335.1 Ormyrus nitidulus | reverse complement strand
CTTCCACACCCGTGTTGAAAAGTATTAAAAATATATGCATTTGCTCGCTACAAAAGGTATCGGCGAAAAATCTCACTTTTTAAGTATAAAATTTTAATCTGCATTTACATTCGTATTAATCCAACAAAATTTTAATTACATTTTTATTTAACATATAAATTTTTTTTTATTCAAATTCTTATTAAAAATATTTCACTTCAATAGGCAAATATTGGCGAGCAGGCAAAAATAATGGTGAAATTTCTCACAGGGGAAAATTGTTTTCAAATTGAAATTTTCATTTCGCCAAAATTAAACATTGGCGCTTTGAAAGTGTTATTAAAGCGCTGCTTTGTCGCAGGTAATTAATTTTTTAAATAAAATTTTCTATCTTCAATTTATGCGAAAATTGCATGTCATACATTTTTTTAATTCTTCAAAAAACTTGAAAAGTATATTTCGCAAAAGGATACAATAGAATTTTGTAAAACCCAGCATAAAAAAATTGGACAAAAAAAATGTTTTCGCAGAAATTTTGCGAAACGTATTTTTTCGTCGTTCTATTATCTTTAAAGTATAATGCTCTAATAAGCTCGAAAAAGGTTGCACGAAATATCCTAAAAATTATTCATCAGACTATATATCTGCCGATGTGCTCGGCAGCTGGTTAACACGAAATTTCCACCTTGAATTACAACGCTCAAATTGCACCCTTCGGTCAAAGACTATCTTCAACGATAAAAAAGCGTTATACTTCATATATAATTTTACTTACTTCAAAGTATTCCTACAGCATCCAGTAAGCTGGTATAATGTTTATACGCATATAATAACAGTGAAAATGATTCATAAAATCATATTTCTCTAATCAAAATAATCTTGGCTTAGGAATTCGACAATCTTAGCTTCATACAACCTATAACTTTAACATTTCTCTTATATGTCTAAGAATAAATCGTCGTGATCTTATTATAATTATTATAGTCCTCCCGAAAGGCATTAATCAAATTTTTCATTCTCGCTCGCAAACTGATTTTTCAAGTAAGCCCTTCACCTCCGAGCCAAGTTAATAATCCAGGTTCCTCGTAAAAACGCGCAAACAGGCATTCCTCCGTGAAAGCAACGCGCCATAACACTCAATATCCCCTCGAGTGCAAGTTCATAACATAACCCTCTCTCGTTCGATTCACTCTCCTCTCCGATAATTACGTAGGCCGATCGAAAGCCTGGTTGCATCAGCATAAAGCCGATCCCATCTTCATGGAGGATCCTCGAATAGCTCCTCTCCCGCGCGATAACCCGCAAAGTTGCTCTCTCTCTCTCTCTCTCTCGCTCTCGAGAGCTGCCGATCGCAAAACTCCCCGCGGATCCTTCAGCGGCGCCTGAAAAGACGATCGGGAGCCGTTCTCTCTCTCTCTCTCTCTCACCCGTCGATATGTGTGGAACAAAAGAGCTCGGCGAGGAAGAGGCCTCGCCGAGTGTTGCTGCTCAAGGACGGCCGCGCAGACGAAGAGCTGCCTCGGCCATGAGAAGTTCGGTGCGCGCGCGAGCGAGCGACGAGAGCGCAACGCGCGCGTATTATATACCTGCGGGTTTATATATCCCCTGCTGCTGCTGCTGCTGCTGCTGCTGCTGCCTCTCGCGAGCTGCTTTGTCTTCGCCTCGTCTCTCTGGAAATAAATCGCCGCGGATCCGAGCGCTCTCTCGGGCTAGACTGGCTGACTCGACGAGGAAGAGGAGAGAGCGAATTTTTAGAGACGGGCCCCGGACTTGGAAATTCGGCTTTTTGGAAAAGATGCACTTGGCAGTTTTATATATTAGAATTTGAAGGTGTTGGTATTTTTCGTTAAGGAAATTCTCGCCGAAGCAGGATTTATTAATTGAAGAACGACAAAGGTTGATGTACGTGAAAATAAAAATTAGAGAAGGATCTTTTTAAAGCGCTTATCTCAAGCACTCACATTCTTTATAGGAGGAGTAAAAGGAATTACGACTGGTTTATAAACTACATTACAATTACAACTTTTATTCTTTTTGTTGAGCATAAAGCTACTATCAGGATTTTGATTGCTTACGTTACGACTGCCTAAACGGAAGATTCCTTGGCGGACACTTTCTCCGCATCGCATATAATCGCGCGAGACTGATTAAATTAGGAATACAAAATTTAACGAAACTTCGCCAAAAATTCTCGGTATTATAAATCAAAAACTTTCCAACGGTATCCCTGATTAATTAATTACTCGATAACTCGATGCAAAATTAACAATGAATCCTTATAACGGTCGGTCGCTTTAATGTCCGTCTCATCATTAATCTATAACTCTTTGAAAGGGTATAACACAATGTATACTAAAGTTGATTTAAGGCCCCTAACAAGCTGCGTATATTACCCCATGAATAGACATTATTTATGTACCCCAAAAGGATTAGCTGTGGCGTAGCGAAAAAAAAAAAATTAAATTTGATTTACCCTCTCCGAAACTTTCTCAATATTCCCCGAGTCCTTGCTTAAAACACTCCTCGGGAGCATTGGGCTAGAGCTGCGCTCCTCGAGCGGTCCTGTCAAACGGCGAGAAAACCGCAGGCAATTGGCATTCTACCGAGAAGTCGAAAATATCTTCCTCGAAAGATCAGCTCTCTCGGTCGGTCTCTCTCTCTCTCTCTCTCGATCCGGGGCGATTATCTCGCATTACGCTAAGCACAATGGGGCAGCCGCCTCTCTCTCTCTCCTTCGATTTCGTCGGCCGGTCCGATCGTTGTCATTATATACCCCTCCTGGTATAATCGCGGCCCGCTCCTTTGACTTGCAGTCGTCGCGTGTGTGCCGGCGCGCGGCCATCGCGACTGAATATCGAATGAGTCGGCGGCGGCGGCGGCGGCGGCGGCGCGAGAGGCGAGCGAAAAAGCTCGAAGGAGGAAGAAGGAGAGAGAGAGAGAGAGTATTCGAATATGTTAATTTACGACCACACAGAGGCCGATAGTTCTCTCCTCGGCCGGACTGTATATAGGACTGTCTGGCCCGCTTAAAAATCAGCTTTAACGCCGGGGAACGCGAGATTAGGAGTTTCTTTATATATACTTTTTCACCCGGCGAGATTGCTTTCCTTTGATAAATTAGCGCCGGTGAAAAACTGCCTCGCCGATTTACGGTCAATTAAGCTTTCGGATTCTTAGCCGGCGTTTCGAGCGGTCAAATTTTAAAGTTTCGTTGCGAGTATTGGAATTTAAAGGAATTGAGTGGCAGAGAAAAAATACTCAAGTATTCCTCTTTGTTTTATTGCAGGATAATAAGAATGGACAGCGATCAAACAAGTGCAGGCTTCCGCTCCTCTCCTCCGCCGATAGATTAAGTTAAAGAGACCGATAAGAGAGCTCGGCCTCTCTCTCTCTCTCTCTCGCAAACAAACAGGTACAGGGCCAGCCTGGTCCAGATTCGGGGAACGCGAGCGGCGACGAGCAAAAAAGGAGCTCCGTCCGCGACGAAAGAGAGAGAGAGAGAGGGAGGGAGGAGGGAGACGAAAAAGAAAGGACTCGTTCTTCGTCTACCTGCGCCAGCCGGCTGGCACCCAGGTCGTATACCTGCTTCTGGAACAAAGGCGCACGCACGCATAGAGAGGCGAAGAATTTTCGGGCCCAGCCGGCGCTCTTTCGCAGGAGACGAGCAACAAGAGCAACCTGCAATTTCGCTCGCCTGCAGAGGAGAGGAACGCTCCGCCGAGGCTAAGAGCTCTCTCTCTCTCTCTCTCTCGCTTTGTGGATCGGTTTACCGACCGGCGAACCGACCGCTAAGCTTGGGGTTAGGCGACGCGTGATGCGCCAGCCAGAAAAATCTGGATCATCGCCCGTGTTTTTGACCGAGTCTCTAATGCTTGCTTGAGTTTCGGGAGCTTAGGAGGAATGGAATGCTGAAACAATACAGTCTGTGCTGTATAAAATTTTTATTGAAATAGTTTTTCATTTTTATAAAATTAACAAAGAGTTTAAGTTTCACGAAATAATTACATACGTTTTAATATAACTACCCGTATACGTTTTAAACGAATCACCATTTAAATTCGCAGCTCGTGGAAATTCAAGCCTTATGATACAGCAGTCAAAGCCAGGTTTTATCACCCAAGAATCGTCGCTCGTGAACTAGCCAGCAATTACAAAACGACGATGAAAACGGTCGATCGCTTCCTCGCAAGCCGATCCGCGATAGGTTAGCAACAATCCCTAAACAGAAGAGACGTAAATGGGCAATCGCAACCGCGCCCTCGTCCTCCCGGAACGAGCACTTCTGTTTTAACGCGGATATCGGGGCAATATCGCAAATCCACTTAGCTCTCCGACGCAACGCGGCGGCGGCGGAGGTGCAGCGCAGCCTGCCCGCGGGAAAGACGCTCGCCCGTAAACACCCGCGAATTCCCAGCGCGCGATGCTCCCTTAACGGCCGGCAATAAAAAGCGCCGTTGTCCTCTGCAGCCGCCGCCGCCGCCGCCGCAGCGCGGCGGAAAGGTCGCGATGCGGCGTCGATGCGGCTCGTATAATATATTTAGTGCCCGCCGGATAAATAAATAAATATTCATGCCTTCTTTCTCGCGCTCCCGCATACCTGCACGCGGCGGCGCGCGAGGCTGAATCACGGTGAGCGAGAGGATATTACGATGACGCTGAGGGCTGGAATTTCGACGCGCATCGCCTGCGCACCGACTCTGCGCGGCGATGCTCCGGCGAATGCTCGCTGATGGCAAGGGGGGAGAGAGAGAGAGAAAGAGAGCTTTAGCTCTGGGAAGTGTGGGAAATTTTCGTGTCGGGTAATTGGGGCTGATTAAAGTTGGGTGTAGGTGGTAAATTTGGCGGTTGGTTGCTGGTTTTGTCGCGAAGGAAGGCTTGATCAAATTTACAGAAACTGGAGGAAATTGCGCCCGGGCGGCGAGGCGGTAACTCAAAGAAATGAAAACGTTTTATCACGATACCGGGGAGATAAATTCTGTGCTGCGGTTTCATTTAAAAAAGGCGTCGCGACGCGCAAAAGGTATTAAGTCATTACTAAAGTTTTAAAATTGAATTACACGTGTCGACGGTTTGCTATTTTGTTCGTAATAATTTTCGCGAAATACTATACAGTGCGCCTTTATAACCCCGCGATAAACAGCAATCTCTAATAACTCCGTCCGAGTCGTTTAATACGTGTCTCGTCTAGAATCCAATAAAAAAGCCGAGCTAAGCCAATAAAGGCGGAGAAAGTTCTCGTATATATGTATTAAGAGCGCTGTATATTCCAACCCGCTTTGCGTATCAACTGCAAAAAATTTATCTAAATCTATAAAGTTATTTTCAATATTTAATGGACGCAAAAAGTTTCGCGGGAGAATTGATTGAAAATTTATTTTACTTGTTTTGATACGTTTGCTAATTTATGCAAAATAATCGATTCTGTGCCAAAAATAAGCTATAATAATTCTCATTAATTTCTATCGGTAAGTAAATAACTGAAAATTTACAATCGCGCAATCCGGAAAAAGCAAATTAAAATGTAAATTTATTAGCCGGTAAAAGTTGTTTCACAATCGTATTACACAATTTGTGAAATAATACCCAGAGAAATAGCGCAATTACCCGCGCACCCAACCAATCCATTGAATAATGACAAACCAGGCTAAAAAGCACCTTACAGCAAAGTAACAAAGAAGAAAAAAAAACCGGAATTTCCCCGGCTCGGCCAGCAAAAAACTCGTACTCCCTTCGCGATGTCCTCCTCCAACAATCGCCATACGTAAACGAGGCTCCCATCTGTCCTCGAAATACAGTAATTCCTCAGAGGACGACAGGCCGACAAATCGTCCATATGCCCCGTCGTGTACCTGGTTTCGGGCTCCCTCTCTCTCCGCGTAAGCACTCGGCCGCGGCCGTGTTTATATCGCGCGACGCATATAATAAAAGGGTTGCGCGCGCGGCATTAATTAAGGCGGCGCGCGCCGCCGCCGCCGCCGCCGCAGCTGCCGACGGTTGACGAGCGCGTCAAGGACACGCGAATCTGCTCTCGGCCGGCGTTCCCGGCCCGGGAGAGGACCGAAGAAGTTAATTTTCGAATTAATTATCGACTTTAAATTGACGTGCCACGTTCGACGATGCAGTTGGCTGCGCCTGTGGGTTAGTAGTTAGCGACCTCGATGCTTTTGGAAATTTAAGAAGCTTTTCGAGGGTGTGTGTGTTTTTGTTGAGTCGGTGGGCGACGCTGGTAATGACAGGCATTACAGCACGGCGTTGTGGGGGGTAGTAATTTTCACTGGGTTATCGTTAAAGCCTGAAAGGGTTGATTGTCGAGTAAATAACTGATTATTTTGATTGATAGATTATTTAAGATTTGATTTAAAAAATTGTTATTTAGATAATCTCCAGCTTTTCTGCGAAAATTAAAGGCGACATCATTACATTTTTAATATAATAAGAGTTGAATTTTAATACGATACAAGAAAGCAGTAACAAAGAAATTTCAAAAGTTTGACTCAAAATTAAGATTCTCATTTTATATATTCAAAAAGTTTACAAATGAAAATTTTCGAGCAACATTCTTGCACGCGAAATGTACGAACTGCACTTATTGAAATCCGAATGAAGGTCCGTCGAGCAGCACGTAAAATCTGAAACCTAACTAAACAAGCGGATAAACGCGGGATCGCAATAACGCGACAATCAACATACATCATTACTTAAGTAATTCGATCCGAAAGCCGCAGCTAATGGAGGCAGATATTTTTTCGCCAATTTGCACGGCGCTCAAATCGGACCAACAGGTAAACCGAGGCTCTCTCTCTCTATCTCGCGCTTGTCCGCGGCCGCCGCGATTAATTGAAAGCTCATTGCGCCCGGCGCTGCGAAATTAATGAGTGGCGGATCGATATAATCGCCTTGATTTCGAGCCTTTGTGCCGGTCGATCTCCGCCGGAGTGGCCGCGGTTAATTTGCTGCCGATTTCGCGGCGCGCGCTGAATCGGTAAGCAAAGAGGCCCCCGCCGACGCTTCTGTCGCGCGATATATTTATTAAATCGCCGGATCAAAGCGGAACACCTCGTCGGTCTCTTTTGCGCTCTGCCGGTTTTCGCCGATGATGATGATGATGATGATGATGATGATGGCGGCGATGATGGCCTCGGCGAGTGGCGTTTCGTCGAGCGAGATTTGTTATTGGAGCTCGGATTTGCATTGCTGATTGACGTTAATGCAGTTTTGGGGCTTGCGATAGCTTTGCAATAAAGCCCGGAGTTTTCGTAACAGCTTTGTACTTGGTATATTACGTTCTATTTTTGGATTGGCTGCGTGAACGATTTTTCTGAGAGAGATTGTTGTTAAGGAATGTTTTAATGGATTTATTTTCTTTGTTAACGATGATTATTCGTTTGTTTGACGTCGAAGATAATTCCCGTTATGTTTCATAAAACGTAAAGCAGTAATTTATTTGTTTATTGATATACGAAATTATTAATGTATCTGTAACGTAATATCAGACTGAATTTATGCGATAATTTGCCCTTTGATTCAAATTGTACATTTACATTGAAGATTAATACACTTACGCGCGAACGCACAATATACAATTATAAAAGAAAATTAAATTCGAAAAACTTAATGATGTCAACTTCGATAACCAAATTTCGCTACTCTTCAAAGCTCCGAAATACAATTATACTCAATAAAAGGAGGCAACAAACGAGCTTTATGAAAAGTTCGAGCGCCAATCGAAAAAAAAAGCAGCGAACGCGTTCCGAGAAAGAAACATTTACTCGTTCCAATTGAAAATTGGCGGCTCAAAAAAATCGAAACAATTAAAAAGAAAGAAAAAAAGAAATCACTCGAATCCCCCCCGTCAGTGGACGCGTAAAAGCGCTGCAACTAACGACTTATGAAATAGAACATGTCGAGCGTTAAAGCCGGCCGTGAGAAGAGAAAAATGCGACGCACTCGAAGCTCTCCGATCGCGCCGGAGCTGTGTACGCGCGACAAAGCCGTCCGGCGTCGCCCCCTCCCCCTCCCCCCCGGGGCTTATCTCTTTTCCTTTTACATCTTCTGCCCATTTTCATTTCCTAAAAATGTTTCTCTTTCAACTAAAATCCAATATCATTTTTAGAAAGAACTTCGAAAAGCGAAAACTGTTCGCCGCGCGGGAATTTCTACAATTTATACGTACGTTTGAAGCGAACTGCTTTTTGCGCGGTATTGCCGTGGAGAGAGGATATTGGGTATGGAAATATAGATAAACAAGTTTGCACTTTCTGGTACATCGTTTAATACGAAAAATAAATACGATGCGAGACTTTTGCCTGACTGATTAAACGATTGAACTGGTTCGATGCATTTAAAATGAATTATCCTGAATGAAAATCATGAAGGTAAATTACAATTAGAGAGTAGTCTGCGCAGCACTAAACAAGCAGAAAAGTAATTTTAACACCAATTCTGTATTGTTTAACATAGTCTTAGCCGGAGTATTTTTCTCCCTCCCATATATGTCTACGTCTGTCCTTTAATCTCTTTTCCTCTATTCCTCTGTTTGATTTTCCCCTTCTTGGGGCTCCCCGACCGAATCGATACTCGCTCGCATTATTAAAAGCCTTGCGACTGCACATATACAAACTCGTCGTCGGGAGTCTCTCTCTCTCTCTCTCTCTTTCGACTCTCACGTTCTAAATTAAAAAGCTGAGAAAATAATATAAAAAAATTCATTTAGCAATATAATTGTTGCGCCGTCGCCGATACGAGCCTTAATTAAAACGTCGAACGCGAGGAGGCGGAAAATTATTTACCGGCTAAAAAACGAAAGCGACAAAGCTCTCCGCATTAAACCTATGATTACGAGCTAATATCGAGCGGTGTTTATTATATTCCGCGCGTTGTATAAGCCAGGGTACCGATAAAAATTGTGGCGTTCCTTTCTTTTTTTTTTATCCAGCTTCGCGGCTCTGATAAGGTTTTATTTTATTTAAGTAATTGTATGTTAAACGCTTTTTACTTTCAATTTGAAACCAGTCCGCTTTAATTTTACGCGCGCGGAGCGCGTGATCTTTTATTGCTTTTGACGTAAAACCTGATTTACAGAACAGACGTTTTTTTTGCCAATAAACGTAATGCACACATTATATACTTCTCATGTTGATTAAAAAGTTTAAAAATAACAACTTTTTCACCAAACGAGTGGAATGATTAGCTAAATTGATTTATAAACCTTTTACATTGTTTTAGGCGTTGAAAAGTGTTACTGGCACGACTAAAAAAGTCAACGATAGTAATGCAAAGTATAGAGCGCCGAGCAATAGTGCCGCTGGTGACTCAGACTTTATCCCAGTGAATCCTCGGCTCTTTGAATCTTATTTATTATTTCTGCTTTCGCGAAAAGAATAGCCGTCGCAGATTAAAGCTCCCAAATACTCCAATAAAAAGTGCTCGCGCTCTCCTCGAAAACTGGCGTGCGCGATGCCGAAAATCTTCCGAACCCACCGTCGAATCGCCGAGTCCCCCGAAATATTCAGAGCCCACAGAAGCGTCGGCAGCGGCGGCGGCCGCGGCAAAAGAAGCAGCGGCGCTCGGCTCTCTCGAGCCAATTTTCATACCTGGATAGCGTCCGCCCCGCACGGCTCGGCGAGTTTTACGAGCGCGCGCGAGTCGGGCGTGCGTATGCGTGGACACGCACGGCGGCGCGCGCCACGCGCCACCAGCGGCGGCACGTATATAACGTCGCCTCGGAATCCTCGGCTTTCCTCGGCGCGACGACGACGCCCGCGGATTCCTCGGGAAGGAAAGGTCGCGATGTGTATATATGCGGAACAGCTTCGATTTTAACACGCCGAAGGTTTTCCCCGCGAGGAGATTCAATCGTCAGCGGATGTATGGTACGAATGCTGCGAGGCGGCAAGGTTGCCGCGTAGTTTACGGGGGGAATTCAGTTATCGGTAATGAAATTCATTAGCTGACTGCGATGCCGCGCGCGGAGAGACTCGGCGGAAATGAAATTCAATTAACTCTTTCGCGTACCCCAAGCGCACTTCCCAACGATGACAGGCGCATTACCGTGAAGGGGGAGGGTGGGGGCAAAAATGGGAGAATTTTTCGAATCCGCGCGCGCGCTTTGCACGTTTGATGATAATTTATGCCGCGAGCACGGCTTTTATTTGTTTGGGCATAATTGATTTCGGACCTCGGCAAGTGCGCGCATCGCGCTCTCGTCGTTATTTACGGTCGCGATTGTGCTCAAAATTTATCAAGCGCACAGTGAGTCGCGGGTTAATTAGTTCTGCTTTATCGATTACCTGATTCTATTGGTATAAAGTGATTCGTTTGAGTTGTTAAATCAGCTAGGAAATATATATTTGTGCGGAGTAGGCTGTAAAAATAAAATTGTTTTTATACTGATGCGTAATATACAGCCTGTTGAACACTGTAACTGTGTACTCCTAAATATACGCAATAAAAACGCGGTAGAATTTTTTAAAACTCCATTCAATTTTGTAAAGTAAACGACGAAAAATCCCAAAACAGCGGCCACAATTAAAATATCGCCTTTCCTCAGACAAAAGACAATATCATGCGCGGCGGAAAAAAAAATTTCGACAAACTCTTCCCCCCTCCAAAAGAAAAAAAAAGGCGCGCAGGAACAGCAGGTTCGCGGGGAAAACAATTGCAGCATGAAATCGGCCTACATACGGAGCGGCACGCAGCCCGCGCAAAAAGCACAAACACGAGTATATGTACGAGCGAGTAATGAATACACCGCGCGGAAAGGGCCCACCGGCACCGTCATCGTTCTCGTCGTCGTCCGGGGGCCAGGTGATGAAGCCGAGACCGGCTGCCCGCGCCGCGTAAATGGAGCGGATCACCGATTCGGAACACTCCGAGATAAAGGATCTCTCCTCTCCTCGTCCCGGGGATGCAGTTATGCCCCGGCATAATGTGCGCCAGAACTTTCCTCACCGATGGGGAGAGAGAGAGAGAGAGACGGTTTTGAGCTTCCAGTGATTAGAATCAAGCGCGGCGGAGGTTTATGGATTATCGGCGAGGGAAACGGTATCGCCGTTAAATTTAGAGGCTTCGAATTATACAATTCTCCTACGCGCAGCTGGTAGTTTATTCCGACAATTAAACCTCGAGACGTACCGTTCGCCTTCGATTTAGCTCTGAATTTATATCCAGAAAAATAATTCCACCACCGCGGAGCAATAATAAAGTCGACGCTCGGCGGGAGGGTATATATCGGCG
Organism: Ormyrus nitidulus; assembly: GCA_900474335.1. Lineage (NCBI taxonomy): Eukaryota > Metazoa > Arthropoda > Insecta > Hymenoptera > Ormyridae > Ormyrus > Ormyrus nitidulus. The sequence goes on along the minus strand of UCOL01003669.1, from coordinate 6,612 downwards.
CAATCACCCTTCCAGCCGATGAACCCTTCGAAAATTTCGAAAACAAAGCATCAACAGGATCTCGCCCCGGAAAGGCGAAAATCGACCCCCAGCCTGCAGGCCCCTTTAAATCCCCAGAACTCTTCTGATCTCCTCTCTCTCTCTCTCTCTCTCTATCTCGCATCCTCGAGAGCCTCGGCAGCGAAAAGGGTCTCTCCTCTGCGGCGGCGGCGACGGCGGCGGCCGACGAAAACACGCGAGCAATGCCAATAACAACTCGAACGAGCCGCCGGGAGGGAGAAAGAGGGATATATACATATATGTGTAATCGGCTTCGTCCCAGGTGGGAGGCAGCTGCTAGGCGGCCGCCGCCGACTGTCCGCAACACCTGCCCTTCTTCCTTCCTTTCCTCCGCCCGAATATATATACGCGTGTGCATGCGTCGAGCGAGCGAGCGCTCTCCTCCTTCTTCCTCGCCTCTCTTTTTTTTTTACTCCGCGTTCTGCGAGCGCAGCTCGCTCTTGTCCTTCTTGTAAGGCGGAGAGAGAGAGAGAGAGAGAGAGCCGAGCCCTTTATTCAAAGTGCGCCGGAGGTTTTACGGGCTGCCGGAGCTCTCCGAGTGGATCGAGCCGATGAAGATGATTAGTTCGTAAATAGTTCGGGAGAATGCGACGCGCTCGGCGAGCTAAATATTTCATTTGGAGAACGAACAAATTCATTGAACTTTCTTTTTGTTTTTGAGAGGGCAGAGGGGGAAGCGCGGCGTAAAAAGTTATTGCCTTCGCGGGCATTAATTTTGATGTCTGTGTGCTCTTTTATAAATTAAATTATTTGGAAGAAATAAAAATCGAGTTGAATTTAGTTCGTTAAAACGGCCAATGTTCTTCATTAATCTTTTCCTTCGTTTTTCGTTCCTACAACTAACCGCTCTTCTTTTTCCCTCGACTCCTGTTTCTTCTTTTTCTGCCACTTTTCTTCTTTCTCTCCACCCTTCTACTTATTTCTTTTACTGGCTTATATATACTATATCTAAAAAAATGTTTGTAGTTCGCCTAACCGAATAAGCTTCAAATTAGTTTAAAATTCGTAAAGAAAAATTTCTCTCTTCTTACGTAGGAAAAATTTCACGCTAAAAAACATTTGTAACCGAATATTTCGATCTCGATCTCGATCGAATCATCAGAAAATCTTAAAACTTCCCAAATTATATCTTCGAAAAAACTTTTCCAATTATTTTACGGCGCATTCCTCGATCCTCGTAAAAGCGCCGAAGCCCAAACACCTAAAATCTCCCCGATAAGCAAGACTCGGCGGCGGAATAATAATTTATCTCCTCATCCGATTTAAACTTCCTCAGCCCCAAGTTCATCAAGATTTCAAAGTTATCGGTCCTCTGCTTACCTTGAGCCTCCCTCCCCGACTCACTTTTTTCCCCCAAACCTCCTAAGCTCGCTCTCCTCTCCTCTCTCGCAGCCGCGGCCCAAGTTTGCGAACGACGAAGCCGCGCTGGAAGATTTTTGTAAAACTTCGAGAGCCCCGTCCGCGAGCAGCGTTTTTGTGCCCGTAAAAAAAACCAAAAAAAAAGGAGCGCCCGCTCGCTCTTGCGAGAGCCCCGGCGAATATAATCGCGCTGCCTAATGCGCGGCTTCGCGCGCGGCTCCCGAAATGAGTAGTTTGAAGTATATATCCTCTCGGCTCTTCGCTCTCTCGTTGTCTTCAAAGCTAATTTTCGAAGGAGCACCGCGCGCTCGAGGTTAGAGCCTGCCCCGCAAAACTGCGCCTCGCTTTTGTGGTTGAAAAACGACGACGAGGGAAGGGCCTTCTTCGAGCTTAATTTATTAGAGCAGTCTTTGAGCTTGGCGCTGATTGCTGAGTGTTTTTTTGTTTTTTTTCTTTCATACCTGCGTGATGAGATTGTAATGTTAACGTATTTTTTAGAACGTCGTAATTGTCACTTTGAATTAAGTCGACATTTCCGACGCTTTATTAAAACCATTACAGTGCAATTATGACAACGGCTCGAAATCGCAAAGTTTAAATTACTCGTGGGAAATCATACGCAGAAATTGAATTCAAAATGAAAATGGGCAGAATTAAACTCCAAAATTTCGAAGCCTAATGTACAAATTCAAAATGTAACTTCGCCTTCGTTCTGAAACTAATAACCAGCGTACTTTTTATCATTTTCTTTAAAAACAAAAAGAAGAAAAAGCGATTATCTATATCAAAAAAGAAACACGAAAACAAGCCTACACGCCGAGCAGTAAGTAAATGGAAGCCGGCGGTTCCTGAACCCTCGAAGACGCACTTGGCGGGCCCGGCTTAAAGACGACGCCTGCACGCGGCCGCATGCGGGCGACGCAGCTCGAGGAGACAGGTGGTGTCGGGCGTTATCTCCTCTCTCTCTCTCCCCTCTTTTTTCCTCTCCGCTTCGGTTCTTATCCCTCGAGAGGGAAAGAGAGAGAGAGAGAGAGAGAAAGAGACGGACGAAGGCACCTTTCGCTCGCGCGTCATTACTATTATTAGCTGACCGATGTCGCCCCGCTTCCCATTTTTCCGTCTATAGCCGGGCGCGCGCACCTTTTCTTATATCTCTCTCCCATCGGTATCTTTAGTCCGCTCTCGGGCCTGCACGACTGCCGGCGGCTCTTTTTACGGGCCGCGGGAATGGACGTGTTTTTTTTTGCTCGCCGCTCGGATGATAAACTTTAATTGGGGAGGAGATATTGAATATCTTCATTGTTAATAGAGGCGGAACGTGGGGTTAGGTATATGGAGATTCAGAGGACTCGTTTTTTGTTTTTTGTGAGTAGAAAATTCCATTACGGTGTGATTAATACGAAGACTTTTGACGAGTTTTTAATTAAAGAAAATTCGTTTTCCGGCACTCATTTCGTATTCTTCGAATTAAAGCTGGCACTTTAAAGTTTGCTCTGCTAAAAGTTTCTGCGGAGTTCTTTGAATTCTGGACGAAAGCGCGTAAATTATTGTTAATAAAGTACTGTAAACATATTCAACTATAACCCTCGAAACGTTCATCGAGTACTTAAGAATCTACTTTTAAAGGGCACACGATGAAATAAACAGAAATCCTATTTATCGAGCTTCGAATCAGAAACCGCTCGGAGCTCCAATAATCCCCCCGAAAGCACATCATTTTCTCTTGCCGCTATATTTACAGAACAAACGACCGCTGTACAGTCCCTCTCGTCTTTGGCAAAGGTAAAAAGAAAAAAAAATGCCGCTCAGCCTTGATCCAGAGCGGCCAAATACTTGAATTCGCGAGTCCTTTTGAGGGCCCGGCCGAAAAAAGCTTCGCCCGCCGTATGGAAATACTTCCTCTCTCTCTCTCTCTCTCTCCCATCGGGGGCAAACAGACTGCGAAGTACTCTAGGAAATTGGCGGACGGGAAATACGAGGGGGGAGGGAGGGAAGATTCGGTGAATAGAGAGCCGAGTGCTCGCGCGCGAGAGGGTGGAGTCCGCGCGGCCCTCCCGGAGTTTGAACCCTCGAAAAATCTACCCCTTGCGGATGCGTCGATTCGGAGGAGCCGGTAATTTAATGCTGCGGAGAGAGGAGGTCGTCGATGGGGATGGACGTACGGGCGAGTGGCCGTTTTAATTAGAAGTGCTGCTTCGCCGAGGTCGCGGCTAGCGCGAGTTTAAATGGACGATACCGCCGGCGGAGGGAATATTTTTTTGCAGTAATGTACGCGCTTTTAATTAAATCGCGAGAGGATCGAGTCGGTTTTTTTTTCGGGCAGACGAACGGGCTGCGATGGATTAATGGAACGTTGTCAGATTTTTTTATTTCGATGTTTTTCGAGTCTGCGTCGTGTGGTAGTTTTATGAAAGGTATACCTATACCAAGAGAGGGTTTTTGAAAATTTCGACTCTGAACAAGCTTTGATACGTGACTTATCGTATCTTCCTATTGTTTTTACGCGAGAGATTGACAGTATCGCTGAAAGCAGGCTGAATAGCGAAGGCTACAAATTTCAAAAAATTGACATTGATCTTAGATAAGCATAAAATTAATCTCTCTCTCTCTCTCTCTCTACACATGTAAATATTATTCAGTACAAATGTAAAGGGAGGATATTGAAATACATTTTGTAAAATCTTTTACTTAAAATTCTCGAAATTCATTTACAGTGAAATTTCAAAATTTACTTAACACGAAATCATAATATTACTTCACTCTTTATGATTTAGCTTCCACCATAACCCCTATGCGAATATGAAAAGGTTCAGATCGCAAATCGGCTGCCGCGGCAGAAAGTATATATTTGCCATCAGCTTTATTCGCAGACTCCGCAAGCCGTGGCGACATCTCATTCGGCGGTAACCGCGGCGAAAGCGGATCGGAGGAGGCTGCGCGGCGGCTGAACTGCGTATAGAGAGGAGAAGGAAGCGGAGCGGACAAAGAAGCGAGACGCGGGTCCTTGAGCGCGGTCCGCGCGAATTGAGCGGTTATATATAGCTCGGGGAAGCCGCGGTGAGAGGGAAAACGAATCGAAAAGGGAAAAGATCGCTGAAAGGATGTGTCTGCGCCGCAAAGGCGCTTTTCCGCGTGAAATCGTGCATATTTTCACGCTGGGATTAGGTCGTCGATTTTAGATTATGCACGTCGGGAGGTCGAGGGTCGTGCGAGGTTTTCTTTTTTTTTGTAAAGCTGCTAGAATTTTCGTAAGATGGAAAGGATAGGGTGTATAAATATTGGCTGGTGAAATTTCTAAAAACGATGAAAAGTGTGAAATAACTTAAAGGAGAATATTAAGAATTAGCTTATTTACAAGATACTCTATTTCTATCATTATACAGTTATGTACATAAAAGTCTACCTCTCAGATTACAATAAAATCCATACCTAAAACAGATACCCTATAAAAAAAAAAAAAAGAAAAACCCAAAACAAAGCCCGTCAATCCACCGCCGCTCCATTATCGGCCACCGAGGAAAAAAAAACTCCATCGCCTCGAAACCTACGTCCCCAAAAAGTACAAGCCCGACCCAACCACCTCGAAGAAAAATCAGTATACACACGCTTACAGCAGGAACTCGGCTCGAAAATCCGTCCGGTTATTTTCAGCTGTCGGCCGGCCGCGGCTCTCGGCTGTTCGGTCGCGCGCGCGCGCGCAGAGCACGTGGCCCGGCTCGCTCTCGCCACGCGCCGCCGACACCTGCCCGGCTCCTTCGGAGCTCCCTCTCTCTCTCTCTCTCTCGGGGTAACAGGCGCCTGTCCCGCGACTGCGTGTGTTGTAGGTATATACGTGCGTGTGCGCGCAGCCGTTGGCTAGAAAGTTCTCCGCCGCGGCCGCCGATGCTTTGTTGGGGCTTTTTTATTGCCCGGCTCGGCGTTGTTTTGAGCCGCGCGCCCGACTCCTCTCCCCGGAGGAATTTCTGCCCGAGGAGCTGATGCGATGATGCGCGGCCCGGGGGAAGGCGAGGTTTTTAAGAGCGAGGCTCGAGGTTTATTAGAATATAAGGGCTTTCTGCCGCGTGGGATGTAATTTTTTTTGTAATGGGTATTGATCTGTTTTTGTGGACTTTATTGTTATTTGCCTCGTGCAAGCGGTTTACCGAGAATTTATTGAGAACGATAATTCTTCGAGCGCGACATTGTGACTAGAAAACAAATTAATTATTATTTTTTACTCTCCGTTGAATCGACTGTTGATCTGTAAGAAATGCAAATTACATCAGGCGTAGGATGAATGTGTACTTTAAAAATCTCTTATTCTTTGCAATAGAATAACGTAAAGTCGCAATTCTGAATTTTGTCATAAAATTATCAAATTACCAAATCGAAAGCATCCCGAAAAACAGCAGCTGCACCCGAAAAACACGAGAGGAACGCGTCGATCGTCAACTTGCTCGTGAAAGTCGTAGTATTACAAATCACCGTAAAGGACCTCGGAGCAAGTCATCTGGCAGACGCCGCAGCAGGTAAAAATTATGAAATTCAGCCGAATATAAAGCGAGCTGCATCGTCCGGAATTAACGAGCAGGAACGTAAACACCAGTTGGAGAACCCCGGCGATATAACGGCGTAACAACCAAAAGAAACCGCCGCGCGAACGAGTCCCGAAAAGGGTCGCAGCTGCAGACGCGTATAGTTTTCCGCAGCGATCGAAAAGAAATTAGGCGCTCTCGCATTGAATTTTCGTGCGAGCGCGTGCGGCGCGGCGGCAATGTCTGGCGACGACGACGACGACGACGAGGACGGGGGAAAGGGCTATTAATTTCGTTGCGTATTTCCCGGGCGAAGCGAGACGGAGATGCAGGATAACCGGGAAGGGGTTCTCGCCGCCGTTGGAGCCTCGAACAGGAGGGATGCGAAATTGCGCTCTGAAATATTCAACAGACGAGGCCGAGAGCGAGAGAGAGAGAGAGAGAGCTTAGTGCCGATCTCTGTTTCGCGCAGCCCGCCGCAAGTCCTCAGACAATGGCGACAGTAAAAATACGCGGAGTCTGTGCTGCGATTATCAGTTTTAAACAAAATAATTGTTAATTAATGGCAGGATTCTTGAAACTGAAAAAAAATCTCATTGTTTCACTGAGAAAAAAGTATGAGTAAAAATTACTATACTTTTTAGTAATGCGGAGACAAACTTGCATTATCCTAAAAAAT
>UCOL01003668.1:0-17836 GCA_900474335.1 Ormyrus nitidulus | reverse complement strand
GGGGGGGGGGGGTATACTTAATTGTAGAACAATTTTGGAGTAAGTATGAAGATGAGGTGCAAAAAGGAAACGGTGTGCATGTATAGTTAAAGTAAATTTATTAGTATTAAGAGCAATAATTTGTATCGTTTAGGCAAAGAGTTATGAAAAAATTGTTAAATAATAAGTTATTTTAAACAAAAATATTATTATTGCTTTCCGATTTGTACGAAATAAAGATAAGGATCTTTGATTTATCGCCAACAAATAAATTTAAATAATAGATGCAGTGTTAATACTATAATTTAGTAATCAAGCAAACTGCGTTTTAATAAGCATGAATTGCTAGTCATTTAAAACGATATTAAGCAACTTGTAACAAGACGTATGCTAATTATTACTTGTTTAAAACTCTTGCATTACATTGAACAAACGTGTAAATTGTATCAAATTTCATCGATTAATTATCTGACGGGTACATTATTACCTGTTAACATGACGGGGAATTTCTCTGTAACACTTTTTTAACCGACAGGCCCCTCAAAATTTTAATCGAAACCTTGTCCAATTTTCGTTCGAACAGTTTTGCCTGATCGTCGTCTATAACGTTGATCAAATCGTTTGTACGACCGATGGTTAGAATCCAAGTGAGCATCACTTTTGTTCAATACAATTTGTGCCGAATATCTTCGAATTCTTTGTAGTTAAAACACAGGTTATTTTTTGCAATGTTGAAGATTAGAACGATTTTTAACGAAAGTTACATATGCTATTATCTAGAATTATGAAACCAAAAATAGTATTCGCAACGGAACCTTGCATTTTATTGCAATAAAAACACACGTATGTCATTTAATAACTGTACATTTGGGCTTTCTAAGAGATAACGAAATATTCAGCAAGAAACGTATTGAAATAAAAATTCCTAATGACAATGAAATTGTTCCACCAAAAAATATATGTATACTTCACTAAACCAATACGTTATAATAATTTTGTACACGTCCCCTTAAATATTAGCAAATTCAATAACCGTTAAATATTTGTTCTTGAGCGAAATGACCTCTAAAAATTCGAAACGACTGCCTTAAAACTGTGGGCGCGGGCATTAGCCGCGATTTACGTACACGTTACCCGGCAAATCGTTAAGCTTCATTATCCGCTCTTTTGCTTTTTTCGAACAGCGGCGTAGGTGCACTTACGAATAACGTAAAATATCAAAAAAGCATATCATTAGCTAATTTAACCGGAGCAGCCGTTCCTCGGGGGGAAAAAAACGCAGGAGCGCAAGAACTAATGAAGGGTGTAAAACTTCGGGCTTAAATCGCGGGCGGCTTTTCCTTACTCTAAAACTCTCGATTTTTGCCGCTTTAGCTGTACGTATATTTTTCTCCATATTATCGATTTTTTGTACAGTGTAACCTGTGATTACACGTGCGGTCGTATTTTAAAGTTGAGAATACGAATTTTCTTATACATTTTAATTGATTTGCGCAAGAAGATTATAATAATAATGGGAAAAGTAATGGGCTTAAAAAAATTTGTTTTAATTTTGTTATTCAGTTTCTTTTGATGGTGATGTTTATTGGTGAATTTAATGATTAAGGAATAAGGATTTTGTAATTGAGAAAAAGTGTGTATTATTACTACAACGATATATTTTTTCTGAAATTTCAAGAAGAAATAAAGAAGATGAAAGTTGAAAACATTGTATATTGAATGACTTTTGAGTTATATGCAATAGAGAAATCTTTACTTTGGTTTAAATACTTTTTTTATGTACTTATAAATGTGTAATAAATTATTCTTTGGCTATACCAATTAATCTTAATTTTCAACGGATGTAACTCCTAAATTTAAACGATTTCAACACAGTCGAAAGAATGATATACCAAATGAAGTTGTTAAAAAAATGATGCACTTTACAAATTTAAATACAATTGAACGTAGGTCCGTTACAAAAGTAAATGACTCACTTTTTTCAAATAAATCCATAATTTGTCGCTTGAATTGATTTAAATTTAGTTGTTTATTAATCAAACAGTAGTTACAGAAAATGTTACTGTGCATATACTGAAGTAAATAAAAATTATAACAATTACACGTTCAGAATTAAAACTTGTTATGCAGCATGCTGCAGTAGAAACTTACCCAGTATGTTCAGACAATCATTTATATTTATATTTCATAAAAAAGCATGCTGCAACTAAAAGAATAACTATTTTTGTTAAAGTTTAAGCTCAAAATGGATATGAAGTAACAAAATCGATATTTGCTAAAATACACAAAAATTTTTTAATATTATTTTATATTTTAAAAGTGTGCCAGCTAATGTTTTTATCGAATATTTAACTGTAATTACTTGCTGCAAAAAAATAACATCTTTTTTAATTCTAAATTTATAAAAATAAGCCCTCGCGCTTCAGTTTACTTAACTGATTAATTAAAAGGTAACAAGTTCAACCTTTAATAACAGACGGAGACAATTCGTTTGCATGATTGGAACGTGAAAAAGGTTTTTTCAGAGACTCACTTCCTAGCTTTCAAGGCAGAAAATCAACCCTTTTCTAACCCGCGACGAGTTCCGAACCCTGATTTCAATTTTCCTGCCAAAAATCGAGCGAAGCGTCTCGAAGAAACGGTCGGAACGATGAATGAAACCGCACGCGCTCCGTCATTCATGCAGGCAAAGCTCGTAAACATACGTACCACGTGAGCTGCTTCTGGCCCGTGTGGGGGATGTTAAAGCCGCTGCCGTCGTCACTCGCGCCTCTCCGGCATAAACTCCCTCGGCTCCCGAGATAAAGGGTGTGGGAAGAAAAATAATCGCGTCCCGAGCACTGATATATATTATCCTCGGAGAAAACTATAAATTCTCTCTCACAGCCAGTCCAGACTCCCTTCTTTCTCCTCCCTCGACCGAGAGCTTCCTCCAACGATAATAATTCTCTCGATCAACAAGTGTACGTACGTACGAGTCTCGCACTATCCTGGGCCGAGAGGCGTACGAGAGGCACTCTCTCCTGTCGGAGAGGAAGGACCTGAGCGAGCGAGCGGCGCGAAGGAGTCGCGGCACGATACTGACGGGTCGCGCTGCCGGTCCGCAAACCTCATGTGCGCACCTCTACCTCTCTCTCTCTCGCTCGCTCGGGATGCTCTCTCTCCCTCTCTCCCCCTTCCGCCGGCGAGTGGATCCTCCGCGCGCTCAGCTGCTGCCGCTGCTGCTGCTGCTGCTGCTGCGCGTCCGAATCTATCCCTCTCCGGCGTGCCCTACTACCACTCTGCCAGGCCGAGGCGCTCCGGGCGCACTTTCTTCGGAGACGCGCTTCGACGATAATATGCCCCGAGGACGAACCTCCGCGGGTGATGTTGGAGCTCGGGAGAAATTCAGCGGTGGTTTCGGATCGTTGGTGGAAAGTATGCTCGGGAGGAGCCGGGGGGTGGGAAGGGAAATCGTTGAAATTTCGTTGGGGTGAATTTAGGATGGCTTGCGAAGCTTGCTTGTTGTTTCGTAGTCGATAATTATCAAAAATAATCTGTAAATTAGCTCGAAGCGCCAAAATTTTTTGTACGATTTGTAAATTAACAAAATTCGTGACGCGAAAATGGCTAAATAAATTTTATTTTGCTTTGCTTTAAAAGACAATTTGAGGCAGTATTAAACGAATCATTGTTAATAACCGTAAGTTTAAAGGATTTTCACCGTTTTGTCTCTTTATAATTGTGCCAATTATTTTACAATCCGATAACTACCGACAATGCCTTTGCTTACAGCAGCTAAACATCTCTCATTCCCCAATTTCTACCTACTACTTGTTCTAGAAGAAAATAGTTTTTCACTTATCATCGTCAGAAAACGAAAGTTTAAGAAATGAAATAATTGATACCCTCAAATCCACAGAATGTTGAAAAACTGCTGGGTCAAAGATTTCTTCATGAAATGGTAACGTCTATTAAGCAGAAGATTCCACGAAGATAAAGCTAAATTATAGATTACTTAAATATCCCGAGTCATCCAAGTTTTTTGTGCGGGAGCAAGGTACTATTGACTTTGCCGGAGATAAAAGGGCCAACTTTCTTCTTCATGATTTAAAGAAGAGTGTATAGATATGTATAGATGTAGATTGTACTTATTTCCTATTGAATTTAGACACTTTTATATGTCGTAAAAGGCCTATTTTGCATGTATAATAAGTTATTATACATTACATATTTTCATTATTCTAAATTTATTATTATTAAAGAATAAGGATTTAACTTTTTTGTATTTCATAAAAATAAATCCGCAAAAGGATAATAATTCATTTTATATATTTAATTGCACTTTCAGTACTCCGACTTTATTAAATTATAACTCGACAGCCATTGACCATAAATAGCTTAATTAAAAATAAAATATAATATTGTAATTAAAAATTCTCATCTACTTTTTACAAATGATAAATCCAAATTATTAATTTTTATTTGATTATTGATTATTTTTCTACTGTATTATTCCCAAAACGTAGCTAAATACGGAGCATCAAAAACCTTTCTGTTTCTTTGGCTACTGTTTCCTTTTTCTCGTCATCCATCCTTTCTCCTCGAGCCCGTTTCTTCAGGCCAACACGCTTTGAGCGTTCCGAAATTATATTTTTCGTAAAATCAAAGCATCAAAGCGCAACCCGCAATTAATTCAGTTGCTCAAAAAAAACATTTACCAGTGAAATTTAATAACGCCTTGGCTTCCAAAATCGCAGATCGATGATACGACTCCTAGAATTATACGATTGTTCTACTCATGAATTTCAAATTTGGCGCTCTGGGTACAAATGCAAAAGTCATCTTTTTTGCTTCTTCTCCTTTTCTTTTCTCTCTGTCATCTCCGGTTGAATCCCTTCGAGGATTGCGAAGCTTTCAGCCTCTTCATTGCTAAGGTATGAGCTAATTTCCGGAATTTTGAGAAAGAAGTGATTTTTGCTAAAGAAATGCTTTCATTGTTCAAATTTTTTTTAAGGATGTAATATTTTTCGCGATCGCTTTTTAAATCAAAATAAATTAAATTTTGTGACAAAAAAAACTAATTATTAATTTTTTTTTGTCAGATAAAATTTATTACTGCTTAAAGCAGCCTCTGTTTATATATTTACAAAATCAAGCGATGAAATAATAAATCACGATAAAGTGATTTTCAAGCAATTAAAAAGTTTCAATTTAGCAATGTATTGATTTAATTGCAATTAAATTTAACCCTTCATTCGACCACGAAATAAAACTTACTGCAGTAGAATATTTTCATTAACTTGTAAAACGTATAGTATAAAAATGCGATAATCGAACACTAAAACATTATGCATGTCATCAAGATCGAAGATTGCCTTTTTTCATTTTATAGATTTATTATAAAACTTTCACCACACCTATTTAACCATTGCGTGATCGGTCATAAAAGTTGAATCCTACATTTCGTATTGTAAACGCAAAGCTAAGAAATAAATAAAATATATTTACTAATAATGAAGTCCAACTGACGCCTCTACAACTTTCTGCGCATTTGAGTAAAAGTATATCAGAAAATTGCACCACGTTCGATATGCGCTTTTACCGCGGCGATGGAATATTTTATTATTCCACAATCTCTCCTACTTTTATGCACGCCGCTTTAATACGCACTAAATTACCTAATGAATTATACATTTCGCAAGGACCCGCGATATAAATTCTTGCGAAATTTTTTCTTCAATTTAAGCTTTATATTCGCGTATCTAAAGACTCGGTTAATTTCAGAGATGTACACCGATCGAACTCTGAAAAGCCGTGGCGCAACAAGAAGCGTTAATCTATTACTCATATTCCACTCTAATGACATGAAAAAAAATGCGAATAATAACATTTAAACAGAGTACATTGCGTCATTTTTTCGCGCGCGAACTCTTGAAATAAAGTTCAGCGCGCTTTTACTGCCCAGTAACCTTTGCCGCTTTTACGACGTTTTTGAGATATGCGGCCGCCACTTTCATTGAGATTACGAGCAATTTTTCCGCGTTTTAAAAACATTTGCATGCTCGGCACGCGACTTTTACTCGCAATGCCGAATTATTAAATAATAACTTGGCGCTAAAATTGTAAGATGATGGGAAGACGACGGCGGCTTTCTTTGAAGATTGGTTTTTATACCGAAATTAACTAAACTGCGGCTAGTGTAAATCTATGATAACAGTAAATATGTATACATTTGAAAAACATGTTAGCCCGGAGAAAAAGTGTTTAGCGCTGCTTCTTCAACCTAATTCAATTCTATTTTAAGCATTAGTGTGTAAATTCAATGAATTCTTATTCTCATTCGTCTATCCTTTTACAATAAATAAAATTTTACGAGCTTCGCGCAACAGCATTAATATAATAAGCTTGTTAAAAATAATGAAAACTTGCAAGTTTCTACTTAACTAACTCTATTTTTGCAGTAATTCGTTTCAGCCCCATCTTAAAACATCGTTCGCGCAACCGCGCCTGCAAACTCTGCCGCTCGGCTCCCATAATCCTCGACTTAACCTTTTCCAAAAAAAAAAGTCACTCTCAACAATATCAGAAGAAAGAATCAATCCAGGAAGCCCGACTCCCGAATCCACAACGGTCGTCGTCCGCCGCTGTAAACGGCCGCGCGGAAATTCGTTATTACACGTAAGCGTACGCGTCTCTCGTCTCTCGCGGGCCGTTCGGCGGCCGTAAAAGTCGAGATGCCTCAGCGGACTCGACTCCGCGCTCTGCCTCGAGCGCAATTTCGCCTCTCCGCTCCGTCTGTGTGTGCGTGCGCGCGCGCGCGTGTGTGTGTGTGTAAGGACGCTATATTTCAGAGGGGAGAGCGTATATGGCGGGCATTATGCATGCACGCTTTGCCGGACAACGACGACGACGACCGACGACGAGACGCGACGTCGCGCTCCGCGAAAAAGCCGATCGTTATCTCATTACGGGGGGGGGGGGGGGAGGCTTGATTGTTTCCGCGCTCTTTTGCGGGAAGTTCCACTTCGGGCTTTTTGCGAGGATCCGCGGAGGAAAAATTTCGCGGCGAAAGTTCGAGGTTTTTCGAGGAAGGGTTCGGACTGCTTTCGTTATTCGAAGTTTACAAGGGGATTTCAAGATCGTATAATGCGTCGGCCGGGAAGAGATTCGATTACAATTGGGTGCTGATTGAAGCAATGATTTTTTAGTGGAGTTTTATGACTCGGTGAGTTAGGAACAGTCTGCTTGGTTCTGAAGCTGAATAAATAATATATTGAGAAAATCGAGGGAAAAGAAAGGCTAGGAATATTAATATTAAATAATGTAAAGAGTGTACATATAAATGCGGTAATATAGAATGCTGGCAGTATTCAAGGAGTGAATTAAATAAAATTTTATTTTTCTCCACAGTTAATAAATACTAGCATTCGCATAATCGGCGGCGTATTATTTGCAAAATTAATTTTTATATTTACGCACAACCGTAACCGTAGATCTCTGTTATTATTGTCTGCATGAAAATGAAAAATATAAACTGTTTTACGTACTCCTATAACAACTACCGACGAAAACACAATTTTCCGATGCTCTGCAGTTTCATTTAAATTCTATATTTCAATAAATACAGAATTCCACAATTTAGTAGAATTTATTTGAGTTATTAACAATCTTTAAGAACTATTCATCTAAACTTACTTAATAAATTTCTCGACCATTCGATTTAACCTTGGGAACAAGTTCTAATACAAATTTAAACGTCTCACTTTCACATCAACATCAATTAAAACCCAAAGAAAACCAAGTGCCCTTAAAATCAATTATGCAAAAAGATCTGACCAAATAGCGGGGGTTTATTACGCTTTAGTTCGGACGCTGAATAACGCCGCGTACTTTTCCTTCCTTCGGCGATGAGTATACACAGCCGGAGCTCGGATTATTGCGATTTTACGGCGGTTTCACGGTATATACGTCGATGATCGCCATACGCGAAGTTCAAAGAAAGTGCACGAGTTTTAGACCCTGCCGCGAAGGAGAATTTAATGAGAAGAGCGGCGAGAGAGGTCCCACGTTCGCCTTCTCGTTTTCTATGAGCGAAAGGTCGGGGGGAGCTTCTTATGAAGCTTGTAAATTTTCGGTCACTGATCCTGCATTATCCGCGAATTTTATGCCGGCCGCGCGGCAGTTTAATTTTGCGTCTCGACGGCTTATTACGCTTTATTATTGCACTTCTATATATAGGGGGATTAAAAGTTTCTTCGTTTTGAGAGATTAAAGTGACGGGAGGTATTTAATTTTACGCCTGCGGATGGGCATAAATTACCAATTAGGAGTATAATAAAAAAATTCAATCGTACGTAAAAAAATTTTGCACCTCTTTATTGCGTATAAAATAATAATGATACTGGAATGTTGACGATTATATTGCCAATTTTTAATGCATCTTTGTTTCATTTTGCATATATCAACTGCTCGAAAGATATAATATTGTAAGTATAATAAACGCAATGTATAATAAAAAATATATCTCAATAAGAATTCCGATGAATTAATAATATTTCTGATAAAAGTAGTATTCTTCAAAGTACTGGATCGATATGCGATACATCTGAAAATTTCAAGTTTCGAGTCTATTTCCCAGGTAAGCATGCAACTGATATCGAAGCATACAATTGTTAATCCAATAATCAATACGTATCTGATTATAATTTGAGCCAGAAAGTATCTAAATAAAAATCCCAGCGGCAAAGAAATTTTCCCACAGCTGCGCGCTCTCGTTTCACAAAATATCCCGGCGTCGCGGCGCATTTCCGTTTCAAAAGATGTATATACTTCTCGAACGTCGTACGAAATATACGCGAGTCGAGGCTCGCAGGGAAGATTATAACAATGGATGTCGGAGAGCCCCCCGTGTCGTCGGCGACAAAATTGTCGTATATTCGCGATCGATTCCGAGGGCGCATTTTCCGCCGATCACGACTCGTTTCGTGTATTCTCCGTTTGTGCTTTTTTTTATACGGAGAAACGTTTTCGCTGCCTATTTCGGGTGATTGATTATCCTTGATTAATTGATGGGCGCTCCGCTCTTTTTTTAATTTGTAGGTCGTTCGTTTTTTTTTCAAGCGTTAATTTAAATTTGATATTCAAACTAATTTATGCTATATATCAAATATTCACTCCGAGGCACTCGAAAAATACCGAACAATCGTATCAGATTCGCTTTTTACGACTATTCATCCGCTAATCAGGCGCTCTTAACAAGTATTAGATTCAATTTTCTCCCCGCGTTATCGGGAGCACTTACTTTTTATTATGCCCTCCACCTTATAATTTAAACCACTCTGGCGGATCGAAATCATCGCCTTCCCTCGCGCCGTTACAGAATTAACGATTCATCAAAAACCACTGTGCAAACCTCCTCTCCTCGGCAGCCTCGGAAAAAATCGGGCTTTTTTAATTGCCCAAGGTAGAGGCGCGCAGGATTTTTCGCATCGGCGGGGAAGATCACGAGCGGCGATTTATCGAAATATCGGGATCAATTATTCTCACGAGCAGAATGCGCATATAATATAAGGCCCCCCTTCCTCCATGGGGAAACACTTGCGGTAAAACAATGGGGGCCGAAAATGTATATTAAAATCCTCCGGGTCTTAAATCATAAACGCGTTGCGTCACCCCGTAAAAATCCCCTTCTGCCTGGCATGACTTCGGGGTCCCGTAAATAAATTAACGTGCACACGTATATGTGTACGCGTGTGTGCGCGTGTGTGTATGCAGGGGATCCTCTCCATCCTTCATAAAAGTACACGTTCACCGGCGACGTAAACACGTCAACGGATTTTCGAGGAGGCTTGCAAAAGAATTACCGCTCGAGCGAGCTTAACCCTTCGACGGTCGCCGCGACGACTTTGTGCTGCTTTTTCTTTGACGTTTCTCCTCAATATGATAATTTTCGCGGTGCCGTTGCGATGGATTTGCAGTCGGAGCTAATAAAAATGCGCGTTTCGCGTTATTGCCAGATGTGTGTTTGCTGTGCGTTCTTACCGAGCAGAAGCACAACTGATGTTTGCGGTAAATTATGTTGTAAAAGTCTATTTTTACGCCGAGGAATTTACGTCAGGAAAACTACCGTATTATTTTTCACAATTTGAGAATGACACTTTAAATAGTACAAAAAGAGTAGAGTTAAAAAATCCGTTATACTGAACGTACGTTTTTTCATCGTACAAATAAAAACAGCTGTTATATTTTTCTGAACTTCGTTCAGCCACGGGACTTTAATATTTAAATTTAAAATGGTCAATGCAAATGTTTTCAAAAGCAAACTTTAAAAAAATACATACGTAAAATAGGTTTCTTAATATTGAAAAGTATCTTAATAAACGAAGTAAATAAGTTAAAAATTTGAAAAACGTAAATGATTATTAAAATTTTAAACTTTGCAATAATTTATGCACAAGCTTCGTCTTTCTTGCGAAAATTTTACGGTCATCGATTCTAGAAGTTTGTACTTCAACAGATTTTATGAGCTCGTTCAATAAACAATGATGAGATTTCGAAAGTCCGCAATTTTGGAAATTATGCAAATAGAAAAGCAGATACTTAAATAATGAACATTTCACCCGGAGCCTCGATAATGTTTTCACTATAATATCGCTCAGTGTGGTAATGAAAATTTATGTACGCACTTAACTTTTTGCGAAACTTTATGGATACATACGAATTTTCCTGAAAACCAGAGTATAAAATTTCAATAAACAATAAGACGCTCGTTTTCATTCCCGCCAGTTGCGCTTCTTCTCCGTTAAATCGAAATACCTTTCTATTGTTCAATACCCGAGAGAATCTCCAATTTTTTCAGCCTTCAATAAACTAATTGATAAAACCGTTTAGAAATATTTCCACGCAATTCAGCCGGCCAGACGCCAATAACCCCACACATCGTTCCTCTCGATCCCCGCGCGTCTTGCGCAAGGCCAGACAGATTAAAAATTAAAAATAATTGCTCCATAAAAAAGGAGGCGATTTTTCAAAGTTCAGAAAGTGACAATCCTCTCTAAACGACTATCGCAATAAAGCCGCGACTCGCTCCGCGATCGGCCTGAGAAAATGCAAATTTCGCTAATAGCATTGATGAAGTGCAATCTGAGACGTTCGTGCAGCAGCGATCATCCCCCCCAGCCTTGGAGCCGAAGTCGCGCTCCACACCGATATTCTGATTGATCGGCATCGCGCAAGAAAAATTGTTACGATGTCAAAGCGCGGCTCCGATGAATCTTGTGTACACTCGCGGGATCGGACTTGTGATTATTATTTTAGTTGCGCAGCTCGCTCGAGAAAGCATCGCGGCAGATAAGAATACGGAGATCAAGGAGCGCGAATAATTTTATTCTTTACCGCGCGCTTACGACGGGGGAAGAGTTTATCGATTTTATTGCCGATTGCTCGAACATTCCTGCTATTGAAAAAGAGAAATAGTTTATTTCGTCATTTCATACTTTTTTTTCGTTTCTTAAAAAAAGCACTATTCTGATTATTAATAATTGTTTGCACTTTCCATTAATCAAATAAATCGACTTGACAGATAAAACATATTTTTGATAAATCCTGAATTTTTGACAAAAAATTGAAAATTAAAAAAAAGAATGCCAATTAAATGAAATGAATTGAAACGACGCAGAAAGTTACAACTTGTTATTTCTCCATTTCTCAAACAAAGTTAAAGAAATAAAATTCGAAACAACTTCATTCTCCAAAATTTCGTGCACACGAATGTTTCTCAAACCATTTTTCGACTATTTCAAGTTAACGATAGTGAATAACTTCTCGGTACAAGCGAGACCCGTGCTGGCATTTTCGAAAATCCCGACTCGAAGCCGCGCGCGCGCTCGCTTTCACATTTCCCCGAAACAATATCGGGGCCATTTTTCTAAGCGCGATATCCTCCTCGCGGCCTGGGCAGAGAGCAGAGGAGCGAGCCATCGGGAAGCGTGCATCAGCTTCTTCGTTCTTCGTCCCTCGGCGATATTGCCGGTTGCGCGGCGGCGGCGACGAGCGTGGGAGAACGTGTCACTCTCACTCGGAATGGTGGCTATCGGGCGGCCGCGCGGCCGTTATTATCCGCCGCCGAGGAGCGTGTGGTTATTGATGCCGCCGGGGCCCAACTTGCCGATCGCTCGCCGCGGAAAGAGAAAAAAGAAAAAAAGACGAACCGCCGCGGACGAGCAGCTCTCGATTCTTGTCGGTGCGGGTATATAACCCCTGTATTTGCCGAGATGGAATGGCTAGATGGACGGGATGAGTTCGCAAAAATACGAGCGAGAAGAAAGCTACGGGAGAGAAGAAATTGGAGCGAGCCGCGTGATCGACGGCTGTGTGCCTGCTTAATCGAATCAAACTCTAGTTTGGATTTATTTCTGAATCGGCTACTTGAAGCTTTATTTAAATCTCTTTCGCTGGAGGGAAAGGGGGCACCTTTTTTTTAACTGGAAAGTGACAAGAATAAATTATTGATAGCTAGTATGTATGTAACCTTTTCAACTGCTGCCTCTACTAATTACCTCCGATTCCACGTATCAGTCGCGCAAAAAAAAAAGTAATGCACTTCGTGCCTTCCGCAGCCTAAAAAGATACCAATCAATTTATTAAACGACACAGAAGCGAATATTATTTACAGGGCTTTCTCTCCCCTCCGAATCTTGATCGAAAACAATGAAAAACAAAGTTTTCCTTTTCTCATTTTGTCGGCAATTCAGTCACGTATCCCCCCGCAGCTCCTCGAAGCAATAAGCCATAGCGCGGCGAGCGATACTTCCCCGGAGCAGAGAGAGAGAGAGAGAGACACTGCACACACACACACACACACACACACAGTGCGGCAATAAAGAGAGGCGCTCGCGATAAGACGCCGGATACACGAGTATCGATAATTACGGCGCAGTCCGACGAGCCGGGTGCTGTGTCGATGCGAGCACGGGGAAACGATAAGAGAGGGAACAAGAAAGGGCCACGGGAATACCGGGGAATCCTTTTACTCTCCGACAGTGCAGCCTGGGCTCTCGTCGCTTTCATCTCGAATATTAGCGCCGTGGAGGAAGGCGATATCGCGCCGGCCATCGAAAAATGGCGAATATACACCGACGAGCCGAGAACGGTGTACCCGGGATATATTTTCTAGACCGGCAAGGCGAGCGATGGGTATCGAGTTAATTTTTTTTTAAATACTTCGAGACGGAATCACTTTGCTTTTGATTTTAGTAGGGCTGATGCTTTTCTTTCTCTTTGCGGAGGAAATCTTCGCAAATTGAGAGTGCCGTTAAAAAAAAGGGCTCCACTGGCAATTAATACGATTGGAACATTATATAAACGCGAATCACTGATTTAGTTTATGATAATAATAAATTTAAAAAAAAAAATTGAAAACCTTTAATGCTTTTAACATAATTATACCCAAAATTAAACGATTCCCTCCTCAGCTCAAAAGAATATCAAAGGAAAATGCACGAAGCTCAAAAATAAAGGTCCTTCTGAAACTTATCCACGTAGCGAACGAATTCAGGACTCCTCGAAGCGCTCCCCGGAATACGAAAAGCAATCGGCGCGCGCGGCGTTCCTCGCTCCGCCGTCGAGAAGATGAAAAACACAATCAAGCCCGGCGATCGGGGCGCTCTCCATTTTGAATAAATTCACGCCTCCGCTGTCCGGCCGAGAGAGCCGCGCGGCTCATAGACTCCCCGGCGCCGATAAAAATGATGAAGAGGAGAAAAGCACTCCGGCGGCGGCTTCCTCTTCCTCCCCCGAGGTGCAAAAATCGACTGGCGCAGATTCGATTGATTACGATACGGCCAGGCGATCGATTTTGATGGATTTATAATACGGCGACTGACCTTCCGCCGGCGAACTATCTGATAGGAGATTGAAATATCGGAGGATTTCGAGAGGCGGCGGAGGAGAAAACGGCCGCGGAGATCGGATTTTACCGCGGAGAGATGCATTCCGCGGGGGGTTTATATGCGCGCGCTTTTCGGAGCTCCGCGAGAGAGAGAGAGCCCGATAAAATATTACCCTTTTAGGTGGAAAAGCATTTTAGTGTCCATTGTTTCGCCGTGTTTATCATCGTCTCGAAGACAGGCACTTCGTCTCGATGAAAATCGACGATTTTGCGCGCTGCCACGTGAGAAATCGGGTCCGGTTTAAGGAGGAAAGCAACGTTTTCTTTCAATTTTCACATTTTTAATATTATGCTCCTTTTTTTACAAAATACTTATTTAAATTATTGTTGGGTAACTTTATGGATTGAATACATTCTTAATAATAAAGTTGTTTCATTACTTGTAATACATTTATTGCTCGTAAATCATTGAACTGAAAGTGATGATTTATACTACTGTTATATTAGAAATGTTATTCAATTGCAGCAATGTAACATCCACATGAAAATAACAGAAATCGCTTAAAATATATGTAACCAATAGTATTGAACTTAAAAGGTTTTAGAATTCAAAAGAATAGAAAGCTGAAAATAAATTTGCAAAGTTGCTAAACGTTTTTCGTTTTTAAAAAAATTCTTTTATCTTTGAATTTAACAATAATACGACATAAATCGACATAAATGTAGATTTTTTACAAGTATTTTCTAAAAAAAGCATTAATCATCGAACTGCTCCCGACAAATTTCAGCAAATTAAAGGATGGAAAAATCGAAAGTTCAAATAACCATCAAACTAACAAAGCTTAGAAGCAATTCAATTTCCAAGCCGTCCGAAATTGCCCGCAATTCCACTCTGCCCTAAAATTCAAAGTACGCCCGCCCTTAAAAAGCAAACGACACACGTCCAGCTTACATCCCGCAGCAAAGCGTCCTCCTCTTCCACCGGCAGCACGCCGACATAAAACCGAAACGCTCCAGATGCATCTCTCCAAGTTAACCGTGAAACGGGCGATTTTTCAAATAAAATGGAATCCCATTACGAAACGGCCTCGAGTGGCTAAGCGGCGGCTCGGTCGGCGCGCGATACCTCTTCCCGATATAATACGTGGACTCGTCTCTCGGCGCATCTCTCTCCGCGAGCCATTAACCTCGCGGAGGTCAAGCCGCTCTCCTTATGTAGGTGACTCACGCGAGCGAGAGTGATTTTCCTTGTGCGCGCGCAGGCGAGTCTCTTTTTAACGCGAGGGGTTGCAGTTTGTCGAGGACACGATCGAGAATCGAGCCCCCGCTGGAATATTGCCCGCCGCGGTTCTTCGCGGTTTACGTGCGGCCGCTTTGGCTTTTCGACTGTGGGATCGGTGGTTATTCTTTGAGTGCATGGCGAGCTTTTGTTGGTTGTATATTATTCATTTGGCTTTTTGAAAAACGTCTTCATTCGATTTCTCCTGAGAATTTTGCAAGGAAATTGGAAAATACGCAAACGCTCGTTTATGTATATTTTCAGCAGTGATTATTTGTCAACTTCTTGGAAACACTTATTTTGTTACAACATCTTAGATAAGTCATTATTTTAAAAAACGCAATTGCAGCCAAAAGAATAATTTAACATGTACCCGCTGATAAATTATTAATTTCTAATATTACACGTAGTTGAATAAAAAAGTATAAAATATTTGTTTGAATTTCTCGCAATTGAAAATTTCAAATAAAGATACTAAGTTATACCGCAAAGAGCAAAATCATCAAAAATGCCTCACATACTGCAAGTTGCAAATCGAACCTATACCCCGACGAGGGGCCCAGCTATTTTTAATATTTATTCACTCTTTAATACTATTAATGGCGGGCCGTAAAATTATTTTAACTATCCTTCCGCGTGTTTGTAGCGCGTTACGACACGTCTCGAGGATGCTCCTCTCCTGGATGTTTCTGATGCTCAAACGAGGCATTTCACTTTTGTTTCTTTGTGCCTGCGTCTAAGGAATCATTCGTTATTTAATGTACGCCAGTGCCATTTTTAAACGCGGCCCTATCTCTTCTCCTATTACGATGGAAAGCATATAAGCATTCAATGAACGTACTTTCCTTACACTTGTTCGAGGAAAACCTTTACAATCGGCCTGCACATTTTCTTTATCCTCTTTAAGCTTTAAGGAGCATTTATTCCGATTTTTAAGTGTTGCGCAAAACTTAATTATTTAATTAAAAGAAATGTTTTTTAAACTTTATTATTCCTTTTTAATTAGTGAATATTATTTCATTGAATAGGTAAGTATTTAACTATCGCAAAGAAGCTAAAGAATATTAAATGAGATTGGTATTCTAGATAAGTAGTTTTTAAAAGCTCGCGCAATTATAAAACTTTTAGAAAAGCAAGCAATCAGTATAAAATGTATTAAGTGGCTTTCGTTTAATTGAAAACAATCAAATAAGATAATTGAATTCGATACATTATTTGTAAATGATATTATTTAATGTACAACAAAGTAAACCTGGTTAATTAAGAAAACTAATTTGTTACGCAATCCGACTGCTTAAACAAATTAGTGATTTAAAACTGTTAAGAAACGAAATCTAACCAAATTCACGTTTCGAAAGACTGAAAACATTAAGCAAGTTCAACCATGTTGTCACAAGGTTGCCACATTACCACATAAACTAATTAAACAAAGATTTATTTCTATTAATTAATATATTAAACAAGAATATCTGATTAATATATTAAACAAGAATATCTGATTAATATATTAAACAAAAATATTTTCATTTTGCAATAGGGTTACCCTTGCTTCATGTTTTTTCGAACGATGTCACCACTTTTCACTAAAATATTCCTGATATTTTGAACGATAAGGGTCGGGCCACATAAGAGCGTGCGACCGCGTTTGCACGCGTTCACGCGCATAAAAATAACTTGACAATTCTAGTGCCTTTCAGTGTTTGAGGTATTTGAGCTATTTGATTGGCGACACTGAAAGGCACTAGAATTTTCTAGTTGTTTTTACGCGCGTGAACGCGTGCAAACGCGGTGCAAACTTATGTGGCCCGACCCTAAGGAATTAGAGAAACTGAAGCAAGAACAAAAGAGCTCTACGTAGTTTTCGTTGGAGATCGAAATATAAATATTTATTCTAAAACGTGTCTAGTGGAATTCATTAAAGTTTGAACGTGCTTAATTTGCATTAAAAATTTTTAGGTAATAATTAATAGGTATTAGGTCAATTTTCATTTTTCGTACCGAAAGTTTCAATAAACAATTAAATCATTTAGAACAGAAACAACGAGAACCGCAGAACTAGCGACCGGTATGTAACAGCACCTCCTTTGTGTACATTTCAGAACAGATTCCTATTTAGGTTAGTATCACTACAAAAAACATTGGTAACACTATTATGAGTTTAAACTTTTTCAATAAGTATAAGTGTTAAACAAAAATGGAAGTGATTGAGGCAGAATATCAATGGATTGTTAAGAAATCCGAATTTAGTCTTAAACATAACGGTGAATACATTTTATCACCTACTTTTTCCTTTAAAACTACAAGAGAAATTAAATGGAATATAGAGTTTTATCCTCAGGGTATTAGTGAATCAAGCCAAAATTACGTTGCAATTTATCTTTACTCACTTAATGACTTTGATATTCAAGTACATTTTACCATATCCATATCTAACTGTAAAACAAACAAGATTTTGAGGACTCTGAATAATGAATCTACATTTCAAGGTAATGGCTATGGATATGATAAGATGGTAAATTACGATTTAATAGCCAATGATGATATAAAAATTATATGCAAGATATGCAAGATAAATGCACAAGTTGATCAACCTAGCCTTAAAGCTATAAATGACAAAATGAAACTTGAACTATTAGACAGTCAAAATCATCTCGATAAGCTTGGAGAGCTATTATCCAGTGGTGCCTTCAGTGATGTAATAATAAAAG
>UCOL01003667.1:0-17812 GCA_900474335.1 Ormyrus nitidulus | reverse complement strand
GTGTTTGTCTGCTCTTAGTGCGCATGCACAGAAACATGTTTACAAAGTTTATTGCTAATATCTTTTTAATTTGATCGTTTACTTAGATTTATGATGACCGAATTAGAATCTCCATTAAAAAATCTTCAATTTGGTATACGATTTTATAAAAATTAGTTATTTATAATGGAATAAATACAAAATGAATGTCTTTTCACATAAGGTTACATGTTAAAATACACATTTATAAACCTCGATTTCTTTAAAATTTAGTCGTTGACCTTGCATTTTCTCAACATAAATGAAAACTCTAATGCTCAAAGAATATTTTTGTGAAGTTTCAGATATTTTGAATTTTTTATAAAAATCGCTGGAGCCACCTTAAACAAACTTTTAATTAAAATTAATTATCAGAAAATTATTTTAATGTACAAAAAATATAAAATGTTTCTAAAAACCGATTTAAAAATCCCAATTTTCGCGCGAGTAAAACAAATTAAGCTCAGAAAAGCTTAGGATCCAATCAATGCAGCAAAACGACGAGAAAATGGTGGAATAAAGGTGCGTCAAAGGATCGAATAACTCTCTCCACCCTTCGAGTAATAAAAAAAGTAACCGCTCGCGCGAAAAGCGGCGAGAGTAACCAGTTCGAACGACCAATCGCCGTCGATAAGCGACAAAAAATGACCTTAAATCGAATCGCATTCGGATATCGAGTCGCGCTTACAATCCCACGCCAACGCGAGATTGGCCACTGGCGAAAAAAAAAGGTAACAACTCCCCGACAAGACGTCCCGGAGACGATAATTCACAGGGCGAGAAGGAAAAATCTATTTCCCGGCGCGAGGAGGAAGGATATGTAGCCCCGGGCTAGTTAAAACAGCGACGACGCCGCTTATCCAATCGTTATCGGCCGTAATTAACGCGAAGTCGCGCACCGTTCGAGTACACCACTTTCGATCGGCGAATGGGCCGATTCTCGGGCATTTGCGTGTCCCGTAATGGGAGGGAAAGAAATCAATGGCGACGGATGAAGCCGGACGAGATTGAAATTGAGATTTATTCGCTCGGCGGGCGCGAATAAGCGGCTCCTGCAGTTTCGTTACTTCCGGTGGATGTTGTTCAGTTTTAGTTTTTCGAAAAGTTTTTTCCCCTCGTAGAAATTAATTAAAAAATTCGAGGAAGTGCTGTAATTTATAATATTTAGTATTGGAAAAAGGTTTTGTATTTTATTTTTTGCGTTAATTAAAAGTTTTACAAAAATACTGTTTAAATTATAAACGGTTTTATAAAATGTTTACAAAAACCATGCATCAAGTGGAGTTTGGACAAAATATGTTTAAACTTTATCCAAGTCTGTGCGCCGTTTAAACGATACGCAAACCTCGCGCGATTTATTTCATCCACTTTGAACCAATAATTCAAAGAGCGTTCGCGCGCTTAAAATACGCGCACTTTACCGCACAATATTTGTTTTATTCATAACAGCTAAAATTTAAGAAAAAAAAAATGGTTCCTAAATTAAGGAATAGAGGCATTTTCACTTTTATCAGGAATTCCGACAGCTTCGGCGATGGCCGCCTAATAATAAATTCAAGAAGCAAATAATTCCGCAGGCGAGAAAATCTCTAATTTAAAATTCGCAAGTGCAGCAATGTTCCGGGGCTGGTCGTCTTTCCGTTCCTCGGAGCGGTCGCACGTTCTCGCATTTCCTCGCGCGATCCTTTCTCACACTTCCGTCACTCTTCCGCGCCCTATAAATCTCGGACGACGCCTCTACTTGCGAGCGCCTATCTTTCTCTCTCTCATTCCGTCTCGGGGTCTCTCTCTCTTCTTCTTTTTCTCAAGGTGTCGCGTGCGAGTTGTGTATGCCGCGTCTATTATGTTATAATTTATTTGTGGCGCCGGGATTGTAAATGGCGTTGAGGTTATCTTGCTTTATTCGTGTTATAATTGCGCGGAGTAGAGCTTGCGGTTTCGTAAATTTGGATTTATGGTGAAAAATGAGGGAGCTGGTTATTCGCTGCTGGATAGTTGAATTAAAGTGTTCTGTAAATTTTTGGTTGGATGAAAGCTCGCTTATTATTGTTATTGTTCGCGTTAATGTAAGTCTTATCTTCGTGTTACTAATTAGATGCTCTAGAAGATATTCTTTTAAACTACTTTAAACGGGTTAACTCTATAAAAGGGCCTTAATTACAATTTCGAAAAAGCAGAAAAAGTAAAAAAATACAAGCTTGCCCAGCGATCTGTCTATGCTAAATTCAATTTTTTCTTTTCTCTTTTTATTTAGTTATTTAATGCCGGATCCCCCTTTCGGGTATTACCGACAGAGTAAATATAGGCAGTAGGTTTGGAACACGTATTTTAACTATTTGGTTCTTCTGTAGGGGTTACTGCGGTCGACGAGTTCGACTCCCGCCACCGAAAAATCTGGCAAAAAGTTTTTTTTATAAATGTTTCCGAAAATTTCGGATTGCGGGCGCCCTCGAGCAGCCTTGTCTTGGGAAGTTAAGCCCGGTGTTTACCGTGAGGTAAACAAACCGAAGCCTTAACCGCCTGAGCCAAGACCGCTCTTAAATTCAAATATGTTTTAGTAAATTATTTACTGAATAACTAAAGCGAAAATTTATCCTAGACTAAAAAAAAACATTCATCTAATTCTTTGTAATTTTGCCAATAACACTCTTATCTCGAGCACAAGTACCCAAATTCCGTATAAAAATTTCCACGCCATCACCATAGATAAATTTCCGACTCTAAAGCAAAAAACCAGCAGCGAAAAAAGAATCACTCCCGAAAAGATCATCAACAACGCAACGAATCCGTGACAAAGCGCCATGAAAACCCGACCTCGACTTCATCCATTCCCGCCCTCCGTCCCAAAACAAAAAAAAAAAAAAAAAAAAAAAAAAAAAAAACGAAGAAAGCACCATCGTATCATCCAGACCGCAGCGAAGCACCCCTGGCGTTGTATCTCGCGGCAACAAATAACTCGAGGCAGCCGAGTTTACCCACACAGACACGGGGACGGGGCGTCCCTCCGCCCGCAGAACTGTAAAGAGACGAGGGCAACCTCGTGGGATATCTCTCGACTCGGGGGCCGCGCCGAGAATAAAGTCGGCCGCTCCTTCTCGCCTCAGGATTACGCCGTCGTCTCCTGGGCTGGCAAGCCAGCCCGCATGAGCCGGGGACGACGAAGACGAAGCTGGAATTTTACGCGCCGGGCCGGAGGAGGCCGAGAAGGAGGGCAATGGGATTATTGTATCAGGTGCATGGATTTTTCGGCCGAGAAGCCCTATTTTTTTTTTTTTTTTAGAGGAGTTTGTCTTGCGTGGACTGGCCCTTTTTATTGGGTTTCGGGCTGGGAATTGATTCGATTTCTGTGTTTGATGAATGCTACTTTGATTATTTTAATTTAACGGTGCACTAATTTGAAAAACAATGTTGAAGTGAAAAAGGTTAATAAGTTATTTTATTGATAATTAACGATTATATTTTATTTTCGAGGTTACGCGAAAAGCATGTTTAATTCATAAAAGTTTGAAGGACCATTTTAATCAAAACAGTTAAAATGGATTAACCTGCTTTCATGTTTTACTGACTGTGTAAAAATTTAATGGTACCAGAAAAGTGAATTTAAAACGGTAATCGCGTAAATATTTTAATTAATCTCTTTACTCTGCGTTATGAAAGTATAAGTTAAAAAACTAACTATTAACTGAAAATAATAGGAGCGCAGAAATGAAAAACTCTTAAAAGTTTATCCTGCTTAATAAAGGTTCAAATAACCATCTATTCTTACACAGATGGGTAGCTCGCACTTTCATAATAAAATTATGGTAATTCAAAATCCTTTTTCAAGCTATAGCGTTCTTTTCCAAGCCGCAATAAACCGCTCACTCGCTGGATAATATTTTCATAAACTATGTATTACTATGATTACGTGACAAAAAGCACCCACTGAATAAATCAAGCTCTGGATGTGTCAAAAAAAAGCTAAGTCGCCAAACGATTTTAACTGTATTTTCCGATGTTCGAGTGAAATGTTACATACTGAAATAAATATTGAAATAAATTTTTTTTTTAATAAACAATGATAAGTTAAATATTTATGCTGCAGATTTATTATTCTCAGTTCTTCGTTTGAGTATAAATACATTTTGAATTAATTAAAATATTTTAGCAATAATTTTCGTGGAACAGATAAGTATTTTTTAACAGGTTACTAGATGAATTTTAATGTATTTTTCTGATTTATTAGATAAGTAAAAAGTGCGCGTTCGAGATAAAATTTAATATAAATGGCTTAAAAGAGACAAAGTGTAATTTAAAACAGTTTAAAAAAGATTAAATTTAACATCAGATTTTTTTCTGCATTTATATTTATCGTTACCTTTTTATTGTTTAAAATCAATTTCAGTCAATTTTGACATCAATTGAATTTATTTAAATTTTCTTATAACAGCGTGCCTGTGCATAACATTCATAAAGACAAATCAGAAAAGTAAACATTAAGTATTGAAACATCAAAAATCTGCATCTTGAGCTTTACTACTTCTTCACTTTAACGAATTTCTCAATAAATGTAATAAATAGACAAAAATACATCTCCACCGAAGATCGAACTTCCAATCAAGGTGACTTGATGCGATCCTCAATAACACGATTAAAACACAAAATTCCACTCAATTAGAGCCCTACAATTATTCATCGACCGATCCGATGTAAACTCCCTGCACTTTGCCACACACTTACACACTCGACCCACTCCGCAAGGTAATAGTCGAAGGACTTGCAGGAGTCACACCAGCGGCGCCGGCGGCGGCGGCAGCGGCGGTAGCGCGGGTATTATACATCACGTGGGTAATGGTCCCGCCACAAGGTGCCCAGCAAGAACGGGAGATAGCAAAACGGAGGAGCGAGAGAGAGAGAGAGGAGGGCGCTAAAATATTTCACGGGGCCCGCCGTGACATGCGAATAATAGCCCCTCCAAATTAGGCCAACCTCCACAGACGCCAGGACCTCCGATGTCATATTGCAGGAGGTTCGAGAGAGAGGGAGACAGAAACAGATAATCCGGGGCTCCGTCGAATGAACGAGTTACGCCCTTTCGAAGGTTAGAAACTCTCTCGGATTAACTCCCCGGGATGCGTACGCAAGGAGGCTGACCTACTCCGGAGTTTGCGCCAAAGTGAAGATATACTTTTTGCGGAATTACTTTATTTTAATAAAGTACATCTATCTTCGCCAAGTTCGCCGGAGGAGCAGGCAGCTTCGTCGGGCCGCTGCAGGCGAGCCGAGTGAAATTAGATTTTATAATGAAACTGAATTGCTGTGGTGGCTTCAATTAACTGGTTTGCATTTATTTCCTTTCAGGGGAGGAAACTTGCATTAATGATCGATCAAAGTGCATTATTTAGTACCCGGGAATTTTCGAGCGCTGGAAAACTTTTGCCGGGAAGATTAATTAAGAGACTTAAATTCTTCGAACAAAAGGAGAACGGGGGCACTTGGATTAAAAAGTTTCGTAGGAAGTGGGCGAAAAATTGAAAATTGTTCATTACCAAATTAATTGTTCTCAATTTCAGTTTCGGTTAACGAAGTCGTATAATTATTACGAAAATAAATGTCTTTATGAATAATTTAAATCGAGAATTTCGTTGAAGACATAAAAGCTTGACGACAGTCACAATTTGACTTAAAAATCCGTTTAGTAGATAGCTGAGATGCAGGCATGTACATATATACACACAGCCACACAAACATCAATACAGAAATTTTTCAAAAATCATATATTTTGATTCCTGACACCTCAAAATACAATTACAACGTGTTTTAATTAAAATATTACTATCGCAAAGCTTCCTTTATGAGGAAGGAATACATTTGTTATTCAGAAATTTTCCCGCTAAATGTAACGTTACATAGGTACAAAGAAGATATTGTGAAGAAAAATGAATGAGGGAAATCTAGGACACGATGACTTATATCCAAACATATTATCCTTCTATTCAGTCTTGGACTAGACCTTTCTTTTGAATCCTGTGATTTATTCACATATTCTCATCGGAGTTACACAACAAATTTTTGTTCATATGACGATGAAAGCTATTTTTTAACAAAATAAAATTTTAACTTAACTACTACGTTTCATTTCAATCCAGAAATCATAAAAAGCTTGTTGACCTTTTCTGATCACTCAACCCAGACAACACTTCATTCACAACCTAGCTACCAATTAATCGAAATCAAAAGGAAGCAGTCGCAACACTCAGCCTCAACGAGGCAATTAGTTTTTCCCATCACTCTCAATTGCTTATCCAATTTAACCATCCAACCACCTAAATCACGAACTCCACTTATGCTCTCCCCTCCCCTCCCGTTCGTAGCTGCCATCCTATGCGGTTTGAGACTCGTAACTCCGCACGCACTCGCACCTGCTTTTTTGCCAAGGAGCACGAAAGGACCTACATGCGCGCCGACCGCAAGTCGAACAAAGCCGCAAATAACACGTGCGACTAGCTGTGCATCGGATTTCTTCGGCCGCTTCGACTAGCAGCTTTGAGCTAACGCGGTATTAATGTCAAGTGCAGGTCTTGACTACGAGCTCGCAAGAATTAAAGACCGGACTGGACGAGAGACGATGTTTGAGGTGCTATTTACGTATTTAGTTTTAGTTTTGAGAGGGCTGAAATTGTTGATTGCAATTGATTTTGTATTTTGTACAAGTGTTTGGAAGTTATTTTTGGTTACTTGGTATCCAAGTAATTATTTTTATTGTGTTTCATTATCGATCGAAGTGTAATTCAGTTTTTTGAAGCAAAATTTTATCTTGAATAATAATATTACACACTAATGTAATAACGTTATTAATTTATGTTTTAATCTTCCATTGCATGACATTTATACTCTCTTTTAAAGTTGACTCTCGGGAAATCTGCGATTCTATTAACACGTACAGTTTCATTTCACTTCATTATAGGATATTGTACAGAAAATTTTTCTAGCTTATCAGTATAAAGTGATTTATCGCAAGAATTATATGTAACAAAATAAAAAACGGTTTCTTCTTCGATCTAGTTTGGGGCTAAATAAATAAAAACTAGTTTTATTTTTGTGACGTTTCGCGAACTCGGATTGTCGACCTCTTCAGACGATTTATTTTAGAAATTAGAGATTAGTGAATAATCTCAGTCGAGAGTTGAGTCTACCCTCAACTCGACTACACAGTGTAGACTCAAGTGAAGAGACAATCCCCAAGTCGACGAAACGTCACAAAAATAAAACTAGTTTTTATTTAATTAGCCCCAAACTAGATCGAAGAAGAAACCGTTTGTTATTTTATCATTATCATGGAGGACGAAACGAATACTCGATCATTATACGTAAAAAAGGTCAATAGTTGAAAATGATTTTAAAATTATATTTTTTAATTAAATGGTTTAATTTATTGTACGTTATATTGCTGTTAAGAACTAACGATTTATATAAACTTTGTTAAAAGGCATAGTTCAAGAAGTTTTTACTTTTTAATACAAACGAAATCTTTATCATTACTTGTTTCAAAGGTTTTATTATTTTTATTCAGAGATTGAGGTTCTCAAAGCTTTCAAAGCTTTCAAAGTTAGAAATACAAAGTTTTACAATCTTCGGGGAAGAATGAAATAAAGCTTTAAAACACCATAAAACTTACAAAAAAGCTAAAAAGCTCAAAGGCTTATACCTCAGAAAGACGCAACGATTAATGAGTTGTGGTTTAAAAAACCTTGATGATCTTTTTATATTTATATTTTATACAGAATTTTTAATATTTTTATGCGTTAAAAAATTTAAGAAACTATTTCATCCACTATTTTGTCTAGTTTTTCGTAAGCGAAATGAAAATCGTATTACTGCGAGCACTTCCCTACTACTTGTTTCTTCTTCCTAAAATTCAATTGTTCGTCCCTTCATTCTTTTTCATCTAAAAGCACCATCCCACTTCCCTACCAAATAAGGTTCTGATGCATAAATTGAGCGTTCCACCTAATCCCAAGTCAAAATTCAAGCTCGAATCGTAACCCAGTGCGAAGAACATCCAGGCAGCCGTCAGGTAAATTTCGAATTCGCTCCTAAATGGGGCGCCGCGAAAATCCCATCCGCCATTGCAAAGAGTGACTGGTCCCGGGATCATTTTATGCATTGGGCGATTTAGCATTTGCCCGTTGAATTTCTGAGCGGCCGAGTAGGCGACGTAAATTTGCCGGCAACACGCCTCCCCCTGCGTAAATTCGCGCGCTCTTTGCGTAAATTATAATTGCGAATATACGGCCTCTCGGTACATTAAGCGCCGTCGCCGCAGCGCGCATTAGTCTTTCTATCTGTCGCCCGTACGAGGGACCGTTTTTCTTCCCCGCTCTACCCTCTCTGTACATACGTTAGAGTATTTTAACCGCGTGTAATGTGCGTTAAAGCTCGCCTGCTGGCCCGATTAAAGGAGGATTTTCGAAGCATGGATTTTTACCGTTACGCCGTACTCGGTTAGCCGTTCCTGAGAAACAATGGATACGCTAACTTAACACACCCTGCATCTATGGAGCCCTATTATAGTGGGTTTTGGCAACTGATGGTAGCACCTCTTAAGAGAAATAAATTAGTAACAAATTATACGACTAGTCTCGTATCGGTATCTTTATCAGGAGGTAAAGAGTGGCTACGCTAGCTTAATATACATGAAAAATGAGAAATTTTAATTAGCGATGTTGTACAGCAAACTCGAGAAACACAAATAAATAAATATAGAATAAATGAAATGGTTTTTAATTAAATTATTTATACTTTTAACTTTTCTCGATTTCGACTGAACGTTAAATCATTAATTTTCAATAATAAAATATTTAATCAATTAGCATTGAACATAGTATTCCAGAAATCGGGTTTATAAATAATTATTTACAAAACCGAAAAAGAATTAATTCTGCCTCAAACGATATTTAAAGTCTAAAAATATATACCTTTAAATTTCCTTTTAAAAAAATTGCAACGGAAAAGCATAGAAACTGTTTACCGCAGGTTCATATTTTTACTGCAAAGCTATGAATTTAAAACGTTTTATGCCCTTCAGACAAGAAATATAAAAATGAAAAAGTAATAAGTCAAATCTTATTTTAAAGAGTGATAAAGTTACATTTATTTATTACTATATCTCTAAACATTTTATTCACAATAAAATACCTTAATGAAACAAACATTATTAAGGCATATTCTTCTTTAAAATAAAATAAATGATAACGAAGATTTTTATTTACAATTTGCAATCTGAGGCAGTCTTAAATCAAATCATCGACAGCAAAAACCGTCCATTTTCGTCGACGATATAAATTGTCTCCTTTTGGACAAATACAAATCTAAAACAATTCCACCAGGCGTTTAATTTGATCAAAATCGCATCTAAAGCACAGTAACTTCAGAGGGGCACTCAAAGGCTCGAACAGCGCGCCAAGAGCGTAATTTCACGCAACAAATCCAACCGGCCGCCCGTCGCGTCAAAGACAAGCGGGCGAAAAAAAAAAGTAGTAGCGTATATTTG
This sequence comes from Ormyrus nitidulus, assembly GCA_900474335.1. NCBI lineage: Eukaryota > Metazoa > Arthropoda > Insecta > Hymenoptera > Ormyridae > Ormyrus > Ormyrus nitidulus. Next base: position 8,262 of record UCOL01003667.1, on the reverse strand, counting down.
CCGTCCGTATAATCAGCGCCGGGGAATCGGCCGAGAGGGATAGACCGAGAAACAAATCGCCTCGGGCGTTGCTGCGCGCGAAAATGAAAAGCGGACCGGAAGTCGTGCCCCGCTCGACGAAGGGATGACCGAGCCGGACTTCAAACGCGCGACGTGGATTAAACGCTGCCGACGATCGATCTTAGCAGGGTGCGAACGAGACGCGGACAAAGCGAGGGAGCGAATCTAGATTGCGGCTTTGCTTCTTTCATGATGGTTTTCAGCGATTTTTTTTTTTTTTTTTCGAAAAAGTTTTCAGCGGTTTAGTGTGATTGTTCCGTTCTGGGGGCTTTGCAGTTTTTTGTTGATTCGGTAGAAATTAAAAGAGGGGCTTAAATTGTTTTTGGGATTTTGGAGCGAAGTCGAAGAGCACAGAGACTGCGGTATTTAAAAATACCAAAGATTAAAATTAAATCGTAATATTAATGTCACTTTCAGTGACATTAATTTTCCATTAGTTCTCATAGAGAAAGCTTTGGATTAGTTTTCGAGTCTCATATTTTGACGTAGAAGTACCTTTTAGGTTCAGAGAGTTCAAAAAACTAGTACGTATGTATGTAACTACTTTAACTACTTTTTTATATTTAGGATACAGGTAAAATTTTATCAATATACGTCTAAGAAGACTACTTATACGTATTATCGACTCAATAATATTCCATCAGCAACTATCAAGTTACAAAAGCGTACAAAGCCCGGAAAAGAAGAGTATAGAAAACTGTAAAACCTATCTAAAGCGAAGGAGGATGACACAAAAAAGCATATACTCGCAAAATAAAACAGCGGGCAAGCCGAAGCAGGGCACGGGAATAGAGAAACCGGACTGCGGACAATTTCCTAGACCGGAAGTCAATATGAGCCGCCTTCTTTTCTTCGCGTCTCTCATTCAGCGGCGATCTTTGTCTTTGTGGCCGCTCGTCTCTTTTGCTCTTCCACTCTCCTCCCCTTCCCTCATTGTTCGGCCACCTCTTTGAGAGATCGGATGACTGAGATTCGGTAAAGGGGTGGCAAGTAAGGAAAAAGCTTACCGCTCTCGGCCTGGAAAGACGCGACTTTCCGCCTTCGCTCCGAGATGGGCCCGCACAAAACGCCGAGATTACGCGAGGCTCCCTTTTGCTTTTTTACGTGCGCCTGATTCTATCATCTAATTTTGAGATCTTTGTATGAAATAGAAAGGTGAAGCCGATTTTTGAACCTGCATTACGTAAAAGTAATACTTTGATACACAAATTCTAAAATACAGGGGTATTTTAGAATTTATCTAATGCAATAATGTAATTTTCAATTGAATCTTTAATTCTATATAAAAATACTTCAACTCGTTAATCTTTAAAATCTTTAAAAGTGATCAAATTATCCTTGGTCATATAATAAAAGTAGATCAATCGTTACTAAATAAAGCTTGACTCAAGCTTCCATCCAAATCCACGAAGTAAGTAAAGGAAATCCTCAATTTTCGATATCCTTTGCCGCTCCATCCAGTAAACATTGATCCACGGCAATCGGCATCGGCAATCAAATCCCAACGAATCCTGCCCGAGAACAAGCAGTGAAAACCTGACGCGTCGTCGCCCGAAGGATCTTCCCTTCCTCGCTGGCTGAGCGTCACGGGATCCTCTTAATTCGCTTATCTATTCGCTCGAGCCTCGTTTCATCCGTCTAATTCCGTTGTTATCCGGAGCGGCTCTTAGTCGAGCGCGGGTTTGTTCCGCAACTGCAGCTTGTTCCGTTCCGGGCCTTCATTTGGCACCTGTTTGTACCAGGTAAACAGGTGACGGAGCCACTACAACGGTGATGCTCTAAGGTTGGGAGGAGCTGTGAGGACAGGATTGAAAGGTTAAGAGATTTGCGAGTTGGATTATAATTTCCATCCATGGGACGCGGTTGCGGCGTATTTGACTTGACCCATTACGAATATAAAATAATTGTAATGATATTAAATCTTACATGTGCTTACATTAATGATTTTTTAAAAAATCTTTTGTTTCATTCGAAAATCTGAAAAATTTATGCTGTAACGTCAGATTCTATTGGAAAAAACTATGCACGCGAAAACTGTCAGTCGACCCGGATCTTTTTGAATACCCTGTATAAAAAGATTCACAGTAGCAAAAACAGGCTGCATCAGAAAATCCGAAATCCGCTGGAAACAGGTACATAAACTAGTCGTCCCTTCCTCTTCCTCCCCCCGCAGAGCGGCAATCTCCAAAGTCAATCACTGAAAGCCACGGCTTCGCTGCGTAAAATCAAACTAACTCCGGGCGATCGCACCCAGTGTAAACCTCCTCCTCCTCCTCCTCCTCCTACTCTCCTCGTGTCCGAGGGCTGACGCGGCGTCACGTACGGCTGCGCATATATCGTAAACGCAATTTGCATGAGCTTATGCCTACGTGGCCGCCGCTCGACGCCGAGCGACAAAGTCGGAATACGTTAGGTCAGCCGGCTGGAAAACTTATCCCGCGATTCACCAGGGGGCTGTTTGTGCAAACTCTCTCGCCGCCGCTGCTGCTGCTGTGCTGCTCCTACCTTTGATTTCGGGCCGGTTTGAGGAAAGGGCCACTGCGAATTAGCCGGCGACACGACCAGAGGAAGGCAAGCCAAATACAAGCTCGGAGTCGCGTTGCAACGAGTAAACAATTACTGGTCTGATTTCGCTCCCGGCGAGCCCTCTTTTCTTCTCTGTGATCCCGCGTGTCTTTCTTTGTTCTCGTGCCTGTAATTTTGCCCTCGCAGCTGCACATTATCAGAGTTCTATCTTTGCTATTTACATCGGCGCTGCTTTTGTTGGAGAAAGTCGTCAACTTTCTGTAAACTTGTTTCTGAGTCGCGTCACGTTTACCGATGGGTTGGGATGGGATTGGGATGCACATGAAGCTCCACTTAATCCAAGAATTGCTTAACGCAGTTTTGCGAATCATCAGTATTCGCTGCAATTGTGGAGTAACAAAAATGATATTTTAATCTCCTCAATCTGATGACTTGACTTACAAGAATACAATGCCAATTTAACAGCTTCTGTTATCAATTGATCAACATCAAATTCGATTTAATTGAAAGAGGTTGGAGTAGAAAATCAAGCCACTCCAAAATAAATAATCAAAGTAGGAGGGAGCAGAAAGAACGTGTACCAACCTCCAATTAAAACAGGAAAAATTGTTCATATAAAATATATAGCGCGAATTACTCGTTTGTAGTCCAGTTATCTAAAAACATTTGCTGGTACTACAAAAGAAAAAGGAATGCTCTTTTGCGAGAAAGGTTGGCCTACATTTTTATATTGCGAGGCTTTTATCTCAACGCCGCTACACGTATGCAGGAAATAAATCACGACGGGCGCAGGAAAAAAGAGCAAGTGGCATAAGGTGGGAAAGTACCGGCAGAAAGAAGCTCCAAATGAACACCTGAGGGCAGTTTGGGATCAAAGCTTTACGTAAACACACGCGGGCTCTCATTGCGTGACTTATACGTTTCGAGTCTGTGAATCGCAAGCAGCTGGAGCTAAATCCGTTCTTCTTTATGACTACGATTGTAAACAGAGGATGAATGAAATTCCATTACAGTGAAACTCTATTTGACTCTATTTTTACTTGAACTGCTACTTAAATTCTGGCCCTCTAAAGTTTAAAAACAAAATTATCAAAAAGCAAAGCATTTGTAGCAAATTATTTTTTAAACAAGTAAATAAGCTAACGAGGAAGCTATTAAAATATTTATATAAGCTAAATAATATCTACACATATTTATGTAGAAAAATGTGAAAATACATAATATACATGAATATATTTATGTGGAAATAAGTCACGGAACCGAGCCAGTATTAAAAGAACAAGGAGTTACGTGCCGGAATTCCGTAATTCCATCAATTTAAAGTGCTCCTCGTTGCTGTAGGTTTCTTCGCCTCTCATGATTGCAAGAGGGTCTTAAGCGCACAACCGAGAGGCATCTCTTTGCCGCTGTTTACAAGACTGGCACTCGACTCGAGAAAGTTCGATGCAGCTTGCCAGCAAGTCGAAACTTGCACTTGGGGTATCAACACAACGGGAACCGCGGGGCCGCGAAGTCCAAGTGCGTTAAAAGAGGAGACCAAGTTTCTGAGAGATGGCCGCTTTTAATGCAAAGCTGCAAGTACGGCTTCGATGTAAGTGTTAAGTTTGATAGTCGATGTATGTAGGTGAAGAAGCTCGTAAATACAGTTACAAAGTATTTTATACAAGAAGGATTGTTCATTTCAACCATTATATTATTACCTATTGTAGGATTTTGTAAATTTTTTTTTGACAAAACTTTTTATTGCAGACTGAAATTTTATTTTTAACTTTAAGAATTTTCTACGATAAAAGTTGAATCACGTAGACATATTTAGTCAACCAAGCAAAACTGCAGAATAATTAGTAAACTGAAATATAATAATTAATTTTAATTTCTTCAGTACTAAAAGTGTACAACAGAAATTTATATAATACAACATAATGAAGACTAAATGTACAAGAGCAGTATATCTGCTACCCAGAGGCAGTAACTCCGTGTAGGCGATTTAAGCTTGCTGACACGCATTAAATTTTCCCTGAATTAATGAAAAACTAAAATTATGTAAGTATAACATTTCACAGAGTTAACAAAATTTAATTAAACTTTCCACCACTTGCAGTAAAACTTTCCTTTATATCTTCAAGAACACACCGCCCCTTAAACTTTCAAATAAAAAAAGATTAATTCCACTCGAAGTTAAAATATAAAAAAAAACTCTCCTAATTAACTAAAAAATAACTGACAATTATCAGCTTGCTCAATTCCACCACCCTCCGCACCCAGCCACCAGACTCAAGCTCGCTCCTCCAAGGCGGGCACATCGGGTCCACTTAAACAGTCCCGCAACATCTGTCGTCCATAACCCCTCCGAATTTTTACGTCGAAAGGGGCTCGTTTTCCGGGCCTCGCGTCCAATCCAGGGGCCGGGCGTCTCTCCTTCCGCGCATTCCCAACTAGTTCATTAACTAACCAGCGCCGGGGCAAGTTAATTCCGCGACGCTTGGGGCGTCTATTAAGGCAGCGCTAGACCAGAATTTATATTCGCGCGCGGCGTATACGCGCGAGCGTATGCCGTTTCCGCGCTGCACGCAACTTGAACAAGAGAAACTGGGAGGTCATTTCGGACGGACCTTGCTGGCCAGCTGGATATCTCTGCCGGTGCTTTGGAGGAGGGCTTTTCGTCGTTGAATTTTGAAGTGCTTACGGCGGCTGGGCGCGAGGAGTCGTGCTGCGATGGATGGAAATTAATCTTTTCATTGTATCTGAGAATTTTCGATGGGAATAATGAGCTCGCGTTATTTATGATGATATGCGACTAAATATTGAATTTATCCTGCAGAACATTAGTAATGTCCTTTCTAAACTGTTTTCGTTTACGATTGGTTTTCTACGTAATTTATGTCGCGGTATTTATTTTTAATGAGAAATTTAACAACAAACCACTATAAACATTTTAAAGTCAAAGCAGCGAATTATAGTTTTAAATATACATAGTGATTCCTCCTATATATGGAAAATTATGCATAGCGTTCAAACTGTTTGTTTAGACTAAATTGTTGCTCCACATTTATGCTCAAAATGCACATCGAGCTAAATTTACGGATACCGCAGAGATATAAAACTGAATCATAAAATAACTAGAAACGCCATTCAATTTATTAGCATAAAAATGAATTATCATTAATTATAATGTATATTCAAAGCATGCATTTTTAACAAAAACTAATCAAAATTCGATTTTCTCCAAAAAACCCGGTTCCACCCAGCAAAGCCCTTAATTTCCAATAACAGCCGTTCAGGCGCCACGGTAACCGGGTTATCCGTCTCGTCCTACCGAGATTGGATCGTGTCAGGTCGAACGGTGGCTAAGCAATCGCGCGGCTTGCTTGGCGCGCGCCGCGTGTCGTAAGGTCCTAAAGCGAGAGCTTCCGAGGCTGCTCTCGAGGAGAGACAGCGGCGTGGAACGGACGCGGAGGCACAAAGCAAGCCGCTACCCGAGCGCAGCTGCGCCGTGTCCCTGTCGTCGCGCGACACGCTGTAATAAACTTTCGAGGCAGCTTTGAATATTTATATGGAAAAAGACGCCCTTGAAAGCTCGGCTATACGCGCATTAAAGGCGTTAGAGCGCGGAGGCGCGGAGAGAAGTTCGAGCAAGAAAGCCGGGCGATTCATTAGCATAGTTCCGGTCACGCGCGGCGAAATAATAATACCGCGCGGGCTCGTGAACCGCGCGCGTCTCCGCACTCGCTTCTGATTATGCGAGGAACATTGTCCGGGTCCATCTTCGCGATCCCTAAACTCTCATCGTCGCAGGCTTCTAATGATACGTTAATATCGCCCCGAGGCGGTCCATCAGCAGGTTGCGCAAGATGAGGTCCCCCCGCGCAAGCGATGGGTGTCCGAGCGGAGGAGCCGCGGGCATTGATGCAAGTTTAACGCTGCCGGTTTAATGCGGCTCGAGGAGCGACTTGGAGGAGGCCGCGCCTGGGTCGCGATTCCCGCAAGATTGCTGCGTCGACGGGGATGTTTGAGCTAATAATTTTTTGAGCCGCTGCGTCAAGGAGGGGCGGCAAGATCGTTGCTAAATCATTTATTTATGTTTGACGTGACGCTTGTTTATATCACTTACCAGAAACATAAAAGAGGACATGGAATTCTCAAGTCGGATATTTTTTGATTCATTACAATATTTTAATTTTTAATATTTTTAAAGTACCACAGATTGTTCATCTCAATCAAACGCAGACCAAGGAACGCAGTCCTATTTTTCTTGGAATTTTATGCTGTCTTAATTTATAAAAATAGTAGTCTCTATTTTTTTAAAACTTAGAAACGAAATTACTAAATGTACAATAAAGTAAATTCATGAGCTTTCGTCACATAGTAAAGAATACGTTTAACACTTTTTCATTTAAAAAACATGTAACACTCCCATCCTCGCGCAATATCCAGTGCCCCTTTCATTTTCCATTTGCCGATCGGCCTTTTCCTCGAAGCCCCTTCCTCAAATTAGTATCCTGCCTTCCCTCCACAAAGCAACCGGGAAAATTGGAGGCGAGCGAAGCAGCGCGCAATAACGTAAGAAACGCATCGGCGTGCAGAGGAGCGAAAGAAGGCGACTCCCTTTGCCCACGATCGCGGGAAAATTGAATAACCCTTCTGCAATCGGCGGCCGTAAAGGCGCGCACGCAAGTGCACGTGTGTACGAAAAAAGCGTGCGCTCGGCCGCGCGCGCGCTTTCCCTTTGATAACCGGTTTATCGCTCGGGCCGCCATATTTTTCCGACCTATTTGTTTCCAATCTCTTTCTCTCTCCCCTTCTCCGCGGGATGCAAAGCTTCAAAGGGAAAACGCCACGCGGAGCAAAAGCTCCATTCCGTTCGATTCCTCCGGGCGGAGAGGCTGTGGCCTTTTGTCTCTACGCAAGCGATTATTTGCCCATCAGAGTTTCGTTCCTTGCCCGCGGAGAGATGTTTTAGGGATGAGCCGCCGAAATTTATATATTGCCGAGCGGCGGATAGATTGTAAAGTAGGAGCCGGAATTGAGCTCCGGCGTTTCGATGTCGATTCGCGAATGCATACGGAGAGAATGGGAAAGGAAATCAAACGAGATCTGGATGTGGGGAGTAATAATTTCTTTGAATTTGTATGGAAATATTTGAATTTCCGAGCAAACTTTGCAAAATGAAATTCGACGAAATGGAGATGAGAATTTTTTTTTCAGCTTTATTCGTTTTAAAATGCAATGATGAAAAATCAATGTTTTTAAAACGCGTTAAATAATTTAAACTTTTATATTTAAAAGCAATACATTTTAATAAATTGGGAATGTGTTATTTTCTTTTTAAACGTATAATATTATAATTACAATAGTTTTAAAGATCATTAAATATGTAAATCATTGAAAACAATGAAATATGCCCTAGTAGAAACTGAAAACATTTTTGAAGTAGTTAATGGCCAAGTTTTTGAAGTTGTTAATGACAAAGTAGTTATAGGCCAGATTAGATACGCAGGAAAGGCCTAAGAACTGGAGTGGAAAATGGCGACGAGGCAAAATTAATATATTTCTTAATTTCTCACGGAAGAACAATTACAAACATTCAATTAGTTTAAGCTACTTCTTTGGATTTATATAAGCTATCCATAGCATTTAGATATTTTTTACTACATTACTGAATAACTGAGAACGGAG
>UCOL01003666.1:0-17834 GCA_900474335.1 Ormyrus nitidulus | reverse complement strand
AAAAAAAAAAAAAAAAAAAAAAAAGGCGGCGCAGACCAAACGCAAGAAACAGCCCGCTCGCCTTCCGGGCAGAGAGCTCGAGAGGGAGAGAGGGAGAGATAATCGGGCGATAATCGGGATGCGCCGAGGCGACTATCGGGCATCTCTCGCCCCCGTGATTTCGCCCTTTTTCGTGGAGCGCCGCGCGGCGTTTATCTCCTCGTTAATCGGCCTTTTACGAGCATGAAGCGCAACCTGCCGACGAGAGAGCACAGCACGCGGACGCAGAGACGCGGAGAGTCAGTCTATCAATTCGACTGTTTATTATGATGAGCGCGGCTCTATCTGTCGAGAGAGAGAGAGAGAGGGAGAGAGCGATTTTTACGATGCTTTGTTAGTCCTCGGCGAGATAGATGCGGTTGTACGATAGTCGCTCGAGCGGAACGGAGGCACGCCGAGGAATTAGCGCGAGGATTTGCTCGCCGGATAAATCGAGCCGAGAGTCGGGAATGCTTTGTTTTTTCGAAATTAATGATCGCGCGCGGCGGCGGCCTACCGGCCCGTGCAGTTCTGTCGCTAATTCTGTTTACCGCCGAATCGTTGTTTGATTTGTGAAACGATGATTAATTATAATCGGCTGAAATTTCAAGCGACTCTTTTTCAACATGTTTTGCGAATCTGATACAATTGGATCTGTTGATGCTGGAGATTAATGTGTGTTTCTTCAGTTGCGACTATGAGTTATCGGATAAATATCTGATAAAAACTTGAATTTGCTTATAAATATTATAAAAAATATTCTTGGCAATTAACAAATTTTTACAATATAATTCCTATATTATCGTAATAAAACATGAAACTATATTAGTGGAAATATGGGAATCGTAGAAGTCACAGATTCTACAAATAAACGTAGGGCCATAACTTATACTACTGACCAGATATTCCCGTTTAACTACGATTTTAACTACTCCTTAATTAGCCTTAACACGAATCTACCCAATTTTTGGGTAATTTCTCTTCCAGCAACTCCCTGAGCATAAATTCAAGCACATCTATTAATTCGAGGTTATGATAGTGCAGAATCGGAATTAGCTTTCCAGAAAATTTATACCGTATATTACGCGAGAGCGATGAATAATGCATCGGGCGCCACGCCGCTCCCGATATAACGAACAAACTTTTTTTTTCGCTCTTTAACGCCGGACGCTTAAACATAAACGCAATCACACGTTTAATGACTCGAGAGAGAGAGAGAGAGAGAGGGAGAGGGAGGCGCTTGGAGTTCTCTTTTTTTATTTTAAAATCATTATCCGCCGGAAAAAAAGCGCGGAATTATAAACATATCGGGGGCGCGTATTCGTTGACGCGAGGGAAAAAATTTAATAATTTTCGCTCCCCGTGACTCGATCCACGCTTCAGTCGATTCCGAGCATTAAATGCGTTCATTTAACATGACCTACGCCAGGGCCCGGGGCGGCGGCGGCGCGTTGCGCCCGCCGCCGCGCATCAAAACGAATATGATTCTCTCGAGTACGCAGAAATTCGATTAGCTCGTGAAATTTTGCGCATTATATGCCCGACCAGAAGTTTCGTCATTCGCCGACAGATCGTATTACGCATTTGAAAGGCGAATTTTAAATCAAAAACATATCGCACAACCCATCCGGAGAGAGCGGCTGCTGGACGATCCCTTTTTCGAGCGCGCGCCACGTCGCTTTTTTTTTTTTCGCGAGCTCGTCAATTATTTGACAGATTTTGTTTTTTTTATGCTGCCGACGAAAATTTTTACATTTTTTAACGGGCGCCGATTAATTTTTAAATGGAAAAGCGCGCGCGGATTCGTGATTCAGGCGGAAATTTCATTTGCTATTTTCGATTTGAATACTAATAGATTTAGTACAATTTTTATGAGGATGATCGTTTATTTAGGCGGCCGTAAGTGATTAAAATACATAAAATATTGGAGATTTTGTTCAATCAAATTGATTAAATAAAGAAAGCGACGGTGAACAATTGAATTGCGCGTTTTAAATTTCAAAGAAGATGAAATATAGCATATTCATGGCATAAATCACTTATAACACAACGGGACAAGCATCGGACGGCGCTAAAAAATTCATCGACTTTTCGAAACTCCCCGCCGATAGAAATCTAAAGATTCGTTAAAAGAATTTCTATTGTAACGAGCATAAGCCCGGGCTAATAAGACACACAATTAAAGCCCGACTAAACGAGGCTTTCTATATCTATATTATCATGCAGACGTAAACGTTCGGACACGCGGCTAGACAGTAATTGGATTTGTATTCCGTACAAGTTATTAAACTTGCCGTTTCTTTGGCGGCGGCGGCGGCGGCGTGTCGCAAGCTATAACGACAAAGCAGCAGAAATTTTCTCATATAAGCCGCGTTTAATATCCGGCGAAAAGGCGGCTCCGCGCGGCCCGCAAAGACGTTTCAATTATGTGGTGACTCAACGGAGGACAATTAATCATCATCGCCGGGAGGTAAAAAAAAAAAGAGCGGAAAATCGAGGCCCCGAGAGGCCGAGGAATGAAAATCGGATTCGCCGCGATTCTCACGATACGCGGCTTGCGCAAAGCAAAGGCGCTTTTTAATTGTCGCGATCGCGATACGCCTTTTTTGGCCCGAGCTGATAGACGGCTTTCCGTTCGAGCGCCGCGGCGATTAGTGTCTGTGCTCCTGCTGCGGGGCTTTTTGCGATTGTCTAGGAGTTGACTTTTTGCCGTCGGAGGACAAATGGAGGAGGGCGTTTTTTCGAAGGCCGGGGGCAGGCTGCTGACCGAGCGGCGGTTTGCTTTTTGGAGCTGCAGGAAGTTCGAGCTATCGAGTTTTCTTTAAATCGAGTATGCGACGTCGGAGGAATACTAATCTTTGGCGGTAAGAACATGAAATGTGATTGTGGGACGAAACGGTTCTCTAAAAATGATTCAACTAAAGGTTTCTAATGGTTTTACGTAAGGATGCATTAGTTTTCGAACACATTTTAATGAGAAACTTGGAAAAGTTAGTTCCGATTGAAATAGTACTCGTAGATTAGGAATCTTATTAATTAAGTAAGCACTCGAGACATGCCTTACGCATTATGCTATCGACAGTATAGGTAAGTTATGTAAGTTACGAAAATAATTAAAAAGGATTTTTAATTTGAATGACTTACAATTAGAACGTTTCATACAAGACTGGCTGGCTAAAACGTAGCTAATGATACATATGTAATCGATGCAAGGCATGAAAGTGCGCGATAAAAAGAAACGGTTTAGCGGTTCTATTTTGCAAAAGAATTTAAAAATAATTGACACATATATTTATAATAGATCTGTTAATATTATTATTAGGCGTGCATGAAAAATAGAGCTATAAATCTACAGATAAATTTTATGAACAAAGGACTGACATTATCAGATTTGGCGGAAAATGACTTTTTAAAAAAGTCGATTAAAAAGCTTTTAAAAATGTTTCAACAACAATTAATTTTTCAAACTTTGAAATTATTACGGAAAATAAGTGGCCTGTTTTAACAACTATAGACTTATGAATGGCTTAATTAAAAGGAACGTGTTGGGATACGCTGAATTTCCTATTTAACAAGATAGATAATAACGAATGTAAAGTTAAAAGTGTGTTTATTAATTAAAAGTTTGCTAACTAAATTAACGAGAACCTATTTGAATCCCGACACATTTTTCGCCGATCCCGCAGAAATGATCCCAACTTTTACCGCCTCTTCGGCATACTTTGATTAGCTACTCATTAAAACGAATTCCGCAATTTAAAAAAACTCTAGTCAAATTAAAGAAACTTTCTCGTTCTAATAATAAACGTTTTTAAGCGAGTTCCGTTCCACTTTATTTCTTTCGCTCGCGTTATTTTCATTAACTACCAGGACATTAAGTTTAATATTTAAGTCAGTTTGTTAGTATCTCAGCGTTGCTTCAATGTGCTGAAAAAATACATTAAGCTTGAATGGCACGCTAAGCACAAACTAAGTGTATCGACTTTTAAAAGACTTGAAAAGGTACATACGTCGAGCGAAATTTCCTTTTAACTCATAATGTCCGCTTTTAATTACAGTAGATTTCAGGTCACTTAAATAATTTAAGTGCAGCTTTCCTGCCAAATGCTTTAAAAGTTAACGCGACCCAACTCCGTTTATGAAAAAAAAAAAAAGAAAAAAAAACGGCTCGCATCACGTTCAAGTCTTGAAAGTAGTTTAAGATCCGGGGACTCGCCAAAATCATGTCAGGTGTCAGGCTACGCTGCTCGTATGCGCCATTACATAATTCCGGAACGCTTCATTAAAATCTTGCATATTTTTTGGCACGCTTGCTCCGAGCGCATAACAAAGAGGGGCAACATAAGTATGCCACGAGTTAAATGCATAATTCCTCGAGCGTAATTTCCCCTTTACTTGGTGCAATGTTGCTGGGTTAAAACTTTTAAACGAATATATACAAACGCCTAACGAACAAAATGATGCCTCCCCGATACGTTTAAAGACACGAGAGGAGCGAATCGCCAGAAGGAGGCTTATTAGCTTTCGGGGAAAATCGTCGTCGTCGTAAAAGTAAAACGCGAGTCGATTCCCGTCGTTGCCGCGTCTCATCAATTTCTCGTTTCTCTCTCTCTCTCTCTCTCTCTCGTTAACTATACATCCGGCGCTCGTCTTCGAAGTAATAAAACTCGCGGCTGCAGCGCTCGTACGAGCGCGGCGTGCAAAACTGAGAACGCTCAGAGTTCCCTCTCGGAAGAGGAGAGCGGTTCGCGGGACGGCTGATTTCATTAAAAATTATTTATACGAATCTCTCTCTCGAGCTCTCTCGTTGCTCGAGTCAAAGGTAATGCCGAAGGTGAGGGGGATGAGCCGCGGAATATATATGTACGTCGAGTGGCGCGCAATTAAATCGAGAGACTCCGCTCTCTCTGTCTCTCCTTCTTCTCATCCTTTCCGGCGATGAAAAAGCGGGAAAGCGAAATATCGAAAGGGAAAGGACGCGCCGCCGCCGCCGCCGGCGGCCGATCCCCGTCGTACTCGCAGACCCCTAATTAACTGAAACGAGTCCGAGGGCATAAATGAGCGAGCAAGTGTATACGCAAGTGTGTATAATGCGGGCTTAAAGCTTAAGGGCCGCGAGCAAACTTTTGTGCCGGGGAAAATCAGTGCTCGGCGTTATTGTGTTGCGAAGCCATCTTTTTTTCACTGGAGGTGCTGTAATTCGACGCTTGGGGAGCTACTGAAAAGGAAGATTTATCTTCAATTTCAGGTTATTAATGCCGAGTTTCGGGTAAATTAATGTAATGAGCTCTTGCTGAGAAGTTGGTCTTTAAATACAAACAGATTTTTTTAAATTATAAGCTTTGGAGGATTACACGTTTAAAGAGAAGGGAAGTAAGATTTAACCTCTTCTATTCTTTACTATCACAACATTGTTCCGAGTCAGGAAACCAAAAGGGCAAAAACAATAACTACGATCGGTAAGAAAGTCTCCGAGCGAGAAGAAAAAGGGCGAAAGGGGTATTAAGTAAGACCTGCGTACTTTTCTCTCCTATAAAGGCCAATTAATTTCGCCTTCGTACCGTAGCTCCGAGCCTCTTAAGACTACTTTCAGTGAGCGAGAGGGAGGAGAAAAATGGCGGCGCGCGGAAGGCGAAGGGAGCGAGAGGGAATGAAAAAGCTTCGCCGAGGATTGAGCGAAATCCGGCAAGTTTGAGGGATCTGATCGGGGAGAAAAATCGCTGCTCCTTTTTCTATGGCTAATTTGGATTAGTTTCCACTCGGCTCTGAGATTGATTTCCGTGGCCATTCGATAGCGAAGGAGGGAGAAGAGCGGATTGACTTTTGGAAAGTGCCCCGGGATACTTCTTTCGCGATATCCCAGTATTCGGTGCTATTAATTGATCTATTGATGCGCTGGATTAATTAAAAGTGTAATTAAAATTTGATATTTTAAATGGAAACAGTGCACGAGTTTGATAATATTTTGTATGTCTGGATTTTTATCCAAAAGTATAAAAGTTGCAAGAGCATGATCACTTGATCATTAAATAAAATATGTAATTAAGCAGGGGATTAAATTATCGTTACTGAATTATCAATTATCAGTTATATTTTATAAAAGTATCATTTAACGAATTAAATTTAACAAAAAAATAAAAAAATGTTTTTCTTTTTCTTTTCCTTTTCTTTATTTCCATTAATAATTTAATAAAAATGTTGCAAAGAAACGTATCTGTCTCTACATCTCTCCTCGTCGCCCTTTCGCGTGAAAAGGCGAGCGACGCGCGAAAAAGAATGGCAGCCGTAGGTGCAAATAAAAGCTGAAGGAGCTCATTTTCCCGCGGGTGCCCCCGCATTAAGAAAGCAGAGGCTCCGATATAGAGGGCCGCGTTATATTCGCGCGTGAATTTTTAACTCGCGGCCGAGAGGCAGTATTTCGGCTGCGTCGTGTGACGCACAGAGTCGCGGCACAAAGGAGGCCGCTCGCGAATTATCCCACTTAGCGTTAACGCGCGCCGCGGATGTATCTCTTTAGGAGGTAAAGAGGCGCTAAAGAGAGAGAGAGAGAGAGAGAGAGGGACGCGGTAACTCGAGGGCTCCTCGTTAGGATGCAAGCCAGTTCCTGCACTCTGCGGCCGAGCGTGTGCAAGGCGACAAACCGAGTTTCCCATAACTTTGTCGCTGCTTTGCCTCGAGGTGCTTCCATGCTTTTTGGAGAATCTATCGTTTCATTCTTTTAGACGAATAAATAATATAATAATGAATTTATACGCTGGAGAAAATCATCCTGCGTTTTGTAAAAATACGAGCAATTTTTAATGAAAAATGGCCGATGTGCCTTTATAAAATTAATTTTCATTCTGACATCTCGCATAATTATTAGATTATTTTTTTTAATTATTTTTGTCTTACACATTTTAGCTGAATCGTCATTTAAATAAAATTACTCCTTTGTTGTCTCGAGATAAACGCACTTTACATGATAGTACGTGATTTTAATTGAGATAATATGCGCGGAGGTTTATTTAGCGGCACGTGCAGCGCGACCTCGCGCCAAGAAAGATAAAAATATATACTTTAATTTAAAAATAATTGGGATGCACTCAAGTGGATAATTTCGTATTAATAAACTCGCATGAATAATTTGAATGAAGCTCTTCTTTTCAGCAGTATTCGCGGTGGAGCTCCGAATAAAATGATTAAAGGGTAACGAAGTGCACGAGTCCTCGGTTCCTTGCCACGAAATCAATAAACGTCTGCATAATTCCTGAAACCGCCTGAAAACTTAATAATCGAAGTATAACGTACACTTTATCTTTGTTTGACTCGACAAATTTTTAATATTTCGACCGCCAGGCCTGCTTTTTCTATTTTTGGACTTGCCGTGTAATCCTCAGAATTTACTCGAGCTCTGCGACTCGTATTCCTCGCGCGCGTGCAGTTTTCATTAATTATTTGGCGAACGGCTACTTTTTTTCCTCCCGTCCAGCAGCTCGGGACCAGCTTATCCGTTGCTGCGCGAATAAAGCATGCAGAATTACGCAAACTCAGTGTTTAAAAAGCTCATTTTCTAGGTCAGCAGGGAGAGCTTTTCTGCAGAAACGCCGCTCCGGCATAAGCACATTAGCGACATTAACCGAATTAACCGCCTTCCCCCGTGGGATTCTCTGTGTTTTCATAATTAATTAACCGGAAGCTCGCTAATTAAAGTACTGATTTTACTTTCGGTCGATGCGTAATGAAGCGGAACAACGCTTCGGGAGGAAAATAGCGATGGTTTTAATTATGTTTTGATTGGAAACTATGGTATTTTTGGTGCTGCTTTCTGGCGACGGCTTTCAATAATGTAAAATGAGCTCCGGCTGGAAAAGTTGCTTGCGAAATAACGGCTTTAATTATATTTAATCAAGTTTTGATTGGAAACAGTTGGGCGACTGAGCGAATTTTGATCCACGCGAGCAATACTAATTAGTTTGTTTTAAGGAAAGAAAACAATTGTTATTTTTTTACAGTTTGTTAAACGTAAATTAACTTCAGGATTACAGTTTAATTAGCTCGACAAATTGAGGATCAGAAATGAGAATTTCTTTTTTTTTTTATCAGTGAAACATAACGATAATCCCGAAAGTAAACCAGCCAAATATTTACAAATTACCTCAACGTCTTCTTCCCAGCTAATCACGGGCGAAAAAAGTCCCTTAGTTCCAGCGTCTCGGAAAGTGTATTGAGTAAAAGCGAGTGCGGCGGGCATTTAGCCCCGAATCTCCGCGCAAATCCCATTAGGCAAACCTCCGCAGGGCCGTAAAAGAAGTACATTTCCTTTCCCTCTTTTCGGCGAAAGTATCCAGCGTCCCTCTCTCTCTCTCTCTCTCTCGCCCCTTGTATTCTGCGAGGAGCAACTCGAAGGGCCGGAGAAAAATCCGCCAGAACGCAGGCAGCGCCGAAAGTAAATCGCCGGGAAAATCGGTGCGTCAAAGATCCCCCGATATCGTGCAGGACAGAGAGATTGGCCCAATTGATCGTAAAAACGCCGAAAAAGAGACGAGCGGGCAAGTGGCCGAGTTTAACTCGCGTGCAACGAGAAGAGACGCGGATAATGAAGCGGGGAGAGGCCTGGATGTCTTATGCGCCGCGGGGAAATCGAAGGGGCGCGAGTCCTCGATATCACTTGCCTTTTTTCGACGATCTATTGTTAAACGAGTGGATTCGGAAGGGAATATGGTTTTCTACATCGGAAAGAAATGCAGAGTTACATGTTGATTCTCAGGGTATTTTTCCGGCTGCTCGGTCACAATGACTGAAAAATTTAATAAATTTATTGCGTGAACGGGGAGTGGACACAAAGTTGATAAACAATAAAATCGAAGTTCTTAAGTTAAAAATGTGAAAAGCGTATTGAGAAAAATTGTTTAATTCTACCTAGATGCGCCCTCGGTCGCGTATACTCCCGCTCTTAGTTAGCTCGCGACGCTGTGCAATAATATTTATTCTGTGCATTGTTTATGGCCACACACCTAGAAACTTCCATCGAGTCAATAACCAAACAGAGCAAGGAGCAGTTAAGTATCGCGACGGTCGTATAGATGTAGGTATGACAACACATGATCACAATCAACTTGATCGCGGCACTTTACTCGTGGACGATTTGCGAAGTTTAGGTGTAGCAGCATTGAGAACCACCGACACCATCCGAGTTTCCAGGCCTGCATGAACGATCGTGAGTACCGCAGTATTTATAATTGACTTTAAAGCACAAAATAAGTTTGCTTCTAAGCCGGATAAAGCATAGAAGAGCAAGCATACGAGAGTAATTAATATCTAACTTTAATAGTAGTTTATTTACAAATATTCCGCGTTTCAAAACAACAAAACTTTCCCTGCCTTACGAAAAGCGTACAGTAATTTATACACGCATTTTCAGAGTAATTTGTACTTTGCATTTCTTTTAGTGCATCTAGTTTTTAAAGTAAGAATAAAGGCTTTTATGAAATGAAATTGTTTTAAAGAAAAAAATGTGAAAAATCAAGGTAGTACTATATTTCTAGCGGTGAAAGTATTAGGTCTTTTTCGTAACATTCTCTCGTTTATCAAAGTTGAAATTAAGTCATGAAATTTTTTTTGCTGCAACAAACGAAATTATTGAGATTACCATATGAACTTTGCGCGAAGTTTAAAAATTTCATTAGATTAAAGCGGCAGAAAAAGGAGAAAAAGTAATCTAAAAGTTAAGGCTATGCAGAATAAACGTAATTTCGCTATTTTCATTACGCGCGATAAAAGCTTAAAGCAGAAACTTTTTTTACTGAACTTTGCTCTTTCAGCATTTCATACAGAATCATTCTAAACAAAACTGACTTAATCACGTAAAAGACTATAGGATCTAAAATAAATCTTTCTCGGCAGCAGAAGCGTTCTCGGATTCGGAGCTCTCTCTCTCGGCGTCGCCTCGGCAAACTGAACGAAAACGTTCAATTAAAGTCCCTAAAAGGCCGTCAAATCGAATCAGCGCTCTCTGAATACGCCTCCGCCCGATGACAAACTGCCCTCTCCTCGTCCCTAATTGCATTAAAAGCCCTTTTGTCCCGGTCCAATTACTTCTTTATCTCGGACATCTCTCGGGTCAGTCTTCGTGCGTCGATCGGCAGCGCCATCATCGGCTTTCCGCGCGCACTTTCACGGCGGGAGTGAAAAAACGCCCCGGCATTTACGCGTTAGCGACGCGCCATATGCTGCGGCCGCTCGCGCGCGCATTTCTCTCTCTCTCTCTCTCCCGCACGCGAACCCGCGCGCCGAGAGCCTGCTGCGAGAGAGGCCTGTTCCTGCACGCCAAGAGAGCGAAAGAGGGGGAGTATTTGACAATGCGGCCGGCACTGCGAGCGTGTACGTACATTATACTCGCCGCTTGTCAACAATTGCGCCACGAGAGCTGAATGCAACGCCGAGGTTTCAAAAAGCCCTCGACCGCTTGTTTCTTGAACAAAGCAAGATTTTCCATGCCGCGAAAAGCGATTAATCTTTTCAGGCTCTCTGGTAGCAGCGCAGCCGATAAAGTCACTGGAAACTTTCTAGATTTTGAAAATCTAGTAAGTTTTCAGCGTAAGCATATTGCTACAAGTCCTGATACAAACGATACGATTTGCAGCGGTAGCTTTTGCGCTCTGCCAAGCCTGTTGCTGCTTAGTCCAGTCAAAATAGCCTGTTTTGGAGCTCCGAAATTGACAGTGCAAAAAGAGTCGTCGGGGGGGGGATCGATGCGACTCGACAGGCCGAGAGACACCGATTCCTTTATTTTTTTGCTCGCGCGGAAACGTCAAAAGACAGACATAAGGAGCAGAAGTCCCGAGTTTCCCCGGGAATTTTAACGACCGGTTTTTTAAACGTCACTCCGCGTAGGCACGAAACTTTTTAAGTGCGAGCCAAGCGCTAGGAAAGTTTTATTTGTCGGCTCTAATGACGTTGCATTAGCCACGCTCGGTTATTATATTCCGCGCTCCCTCGATGCCCGCTGCCGCCGCCGCCGCCGCCGCCGCCGCCGCTGAATAAGTTATAATATGCGTCGGGGCTCTCACGATTTATTGATGGATTGATTTAATTTTACCTGCCGCGCACGCACTGATATTGAAATGTTAATGTGGATTAAAATACGCATGCATAATAAGCGCCGTATTAGCGTGTATCTGTTGCCTAGCTCTGAATTTCTAGACGCAAAAATTTCGACCGTAAAAGCGCCGGTTAAACTGATGATGAATCACGATGGATATTGGTATTGAAGTAAAGTTATCATTGTATTTTGACAAGGAAATTGTTCATGACGGTGTATTTTGTTTTGGAGTGAAAAAGCTCATGACGGTATATTCTGTTCTGGAATGAAAATAAAGCTCAAATTCATAATGATTTTATTTGAAAGTGCATTAATTAACCTTAGTGGAATAAATTTTTGAATATTTACTATTTGTTCGGAATTAATCACAATCAAATCTATTAAATCGATTATAATTGATTACTTATCTTAATACACTTTAAATTTTTAATAAAATTAACAATGTTCTGGATACTATTAAATTTACAAGAGATAGTCACATAATAAAATTTCATTAAACTTTGAACATCGATAGGGTGTAATTATATCGTTATAATCATTTGGTTCCATTCCAATTGCGAACGTTCCGCGAATAGTTTACAATCGATTCAGGCAATATTTGCTTAGCGTCGGTCGATTTTCGGTGCTCAAGTCAAATCCTTTCTTAAGTTATAAAACTGCGATTCATTTTTCAGGATAACCATGGCGGCACATCAGCAAATCTATGATAAAGTAGACCGGATTATTCGCGAAATCAAAGACAAACCAGACGACTACTGGAACAATAGAAACACAGTGGAACATTCCACACGCAAGTTATTTAAAACCTTGAAAGTCCTAGACCAAAGAGTTTGTGGACTGTCTTTCAGTCTCGAGACAGAAATTCAGGAAGAGATTTACGGCCCTCTGGTGTGCAGCTGCAAAGAAACTCTGAATAAGCTGTTGAATATTCGTCGTAGATTTATGCCAAACCACTACAAAATTGGGCTAAAAAGTAGCATCGCAACCAGTGCAGACAATATTGACAAACCGGGCCTGACCCGGTTATCTCCACCTCGCAAAAGAGCCAGGTTTGAGACCTGTTATACCTCGCGTTATGTAAATCCACGGTATATGGTCAGGGATTATATGTTCGATATGTTGAACTTCAAGCCATTAAAAGACCAATCGTCTGTTAGATTACGAGCGTTATTCGATTTACTATTTCATAGTCATGAAGATTTGAGACGTCTGAATCGACCAGTAGAGACGTGGGACGGCTGGTATATCTCCGTGGCGGAACACTGCATGGACCCTGTTACTCAAGAAGAGTGGGAGGCGAGGAGGAGGCCAGAAGACGAGAAAATAGCGTCCTTTACCACACTGATAACATTTCTCTACACAATTTTGCCAAAACTGAAAAATGAGGAAGATCGTACCATGCTCCCCATTGAGTACGAAAAATATCTGGAATTGAGCCTGAGCGCGAGGCTGGAGGTAGTCACTCAATCCAAGTTGTGCTCGAACTGCTTGCGATTGGGACATCGTGTCGAACACTGCTGTTCCGATTTACGCTGTAAGCGGTGCAAGGGTGTACACCACACGACGCTGCATTCGGACAATAATGAGCATGATGATCCGATGGATGAAGGCACTTCTTTATCAGAGCAGTCGCCAAATGACGATTTGACTAGTGAAGACACTGTTTTATTAGAACTGCTACTAAATGACAGTGTGAGTAGTGAAGACTCTTCTTTATCAGAGTAACCACGAAATGATAATTTGAGTAGTGAAGACTACTTCTTTATCACAGCAACCACCAAATGACAATTTGACTAGTGAAGGCACTTCTTCATCAGAGCAGCCACCAAATGATGAATCAACTAGTGAAGACTCTTTTTGATTAGAGCAGCCACCAAATGATAATTCGAGTTTTTAAAAATCTAAGTTTAATTATTAATTTTTCTAATATTATTTGTCCCTTCGACAATTTATTACTTTATATATTTAATTATTAATAATAAAAATTAAATAGTTGTAAAGTTAAAAGCTAAGAAAATTTGTATATTTGTATATTTGTAATCCGTATAATTGGAAATGTGAAAGTGACTTATACTGACAAGTTCTTTTAAGAATACCTACTAGGCTAGTAGAAAATCCCTTACCAACTAGAACCAAAATATTTAGTTAATAAAATAGCAGTGTGAATAAATTGTTGAGAGAAAAATTTAGCAGTTTTCAATAATTGTATTATACATCTTATATTGACTGAATTAAATAAATAAAAAAAAAAATAAATAAAAAATATTATGTTTATTTTTATTCTGCCCGTTGAAAATAAATAAATTTAAAATAAATAAAGTTATAAATCTGAGTTGGAGAATAAAATCAAGCAACGCGACCTTGATGTGTTTTTTTAATGTTCTTCAGCGTACTGAATTCGAACACGAGTTAAAAGCAATGTTCCTCGATCCTTTCAAAATAAAAGGGAATGATTGTGCTTGAAAACAAAAGGATCGTATTGTTCAAAATCTTAAGAATAAAATGTTTTTTATAAATTAAAATGTGATGAAACGAGCGTAAAAGTTGGCGCTACGACAGCGAAGAAGAACCAAAAAGTAAAAATTAGGATTAAAAGACTAAATAAATAAAAGTAAATAAAAATGTTATCTCACGTTAACGAAAATGTTTCAACATCTTCGAAACAAGGGCGTTCCTTACAAGTTGGTGTAACTTTGGTAAGGCGATAGAATTTTTCAGGAGGAAGAAATACGCCAGCGGTCGAAACAGTAAAAAAAGACCGAGGGAAAAGCCGGAGAGCGCACATACATCTCTGTGGCGGCGGCGGCGGTAGATTCATCGAAAGGCCGCACAGGTGCATTGAGATTAAAGCGAAACCTCGGCGTGCGGCTCTCGCGCAGGACGCCGGAAAAAAAAGAGAAGAAACGCCATTTGCTCTGGCATATAGAAAGAAGAGAGCGAGGCAAAGGGAGAGCGGTGATTACTGCGGTCGAACGATTTTCGCTCGAAATAGAGAAAGGACACGGTAAAAAAAGGAACGAAAGCCGCCCCGAGCTTTCAAAGAGTTTCCACTCGTTCTCCGCCTATATCCAAAAATTAAAAATACGCACAGCGTACAGATACAGAAACGGTAGAAATTTCAAATTGGATTTTTCGTCTCTACAATACATTCGAGATTTTGGAAAGGTTTTTTTTTTGAGGGGGGAATTGTAAAAAGCCTGCGAAATATAAAATTGTGAGTGATTCGGAAAGTTCTATTTTTTAAATGGCCGGGTGATAAAAAAGAATTACGCATTGTAAAAATGCTATGATATTTTTTTTAGTTAAAATAAAATTACTCAGTTGTTCTGTAAAATGCCTTTGCTGTGTAACTGTTTTTATCTAGTTTCCATTTACTAAGTTTATAGGAAGAGTGCAGTTTTTTGGACGTTTAATGTGCATTGTAGCTTATTCCACAGAGAGTACTCTGTTGCTCCAGTTGATTCTAATAAATTTAGATAATTTCGAATACCATTGATTTTTTTATTTCAAAAATCGCATTCGAAAGAAACATTTAAGCTCCCTTTGCGCCATTAGAATATCACCTTGCATTCAAGTCGAAAAAATAAAAATCTAGAAAGCACCGAGAGTTATCGAGCTCGCATCTAAAGTCACCGGAGAGAGCGAGTAAAGCGAGCGAAAAGGATGCAGAGCTCGTAAACGCAGGAGAGGCGCATCACGTCCGCCGGGTAATTTTTCGGCCTCTTTCACGTCCCTCCTATCCTCCCCGTTCGCACACATACGTAAGCTGCATCGGGTTTATCGGCCGCGCCGGAAAATTCCCCGAAGACATCGGCGGAGCGCGCGCCGAGATTCCGCCGGATTTTTTGCCCCGCCGGGATTTTCAATTTCGCGGCCGGCCGTTTCACGATTCACCAGATTTTTCCCACTGACAAGCGGCGGAATCAATGCGGAAGAGCCGCGAGCTCGAGCTCGCGAGAGGTGGAAAAGCGTCGGGTTCCCTCGACTTGCTCGCGTTAATTTTCTCGTTTTCAGAGAGCGGCGCATCCTTTTAAGGCCGTTACATTTTTTTCCGCCGCGAGTTATTTTAATTAAGATGAAGTGCGCGCTTTTTGGATTGTTAAAACTTTTGCGCTCGAACGCGGCAGAGTACTTATTTGGACGTGAAATATTGTTTGTAAATACTATAATTTTCTCTAAAGCCATTTTGTTTGTAATTTATGTTTCAAATAATTATCAATCACGCGCTGATGATAATTATTATTATACAATTGATTTAAATCGATAATTATTTGTATAAATTGAGGATATCTTTGCACTACGCCGATCCTGATTTCTTTTCAATTTGAAGTTTCAAACGCCTATAATCATGGCGTGCACTAAATGGGCATACGTAGACAATAATTCATCGCGGGAGATTATATTGCGCACTTGAAAACAACGCCGTAACACCTTTGAAACGATCTAAGGAGAGCGCAAAAAAGAATTAAAGGAACGCTTCGCAGGATATTGCCTCCGATAACGACTTTCACTTATTATTTTTTACGCTTGCCAAGTAATTGTAATTACGAGTACAGAACGAGGCACCGTTAATTAAAGGATAGTTTTTCTCTCCTTCTCCAGAGGGTTAAGGAATACGAGCTACCGAATACAAGCGGGACAAATCGATAGAAACTTTCGTTCATTATATTAATCGGCGCGAAAAAGCTATCTCGACTGTTCGCGAGAGGTGTGACATTTCCTTTAGTACAGCTTATAGTCGAGTTTTTCTGCGTCGGGGCCGTTATTGCATCGATCGGTTATTGTCGATCGCGAGGCGGAGAAAGTCGGCTGCGCTGCAGCTGCGTCCGAGCGCTTTCTTCTTTTGCATGATTGAGCCTCATTTGATTCATGGCGCTTCATTCATTAGTTTATGGCTCGATTTAAATCAGCCTTTGTTCCGCTTTTAAAGTATGGTGAATTTTGTAGGCAATGCTAAATGCTAATCATAGATTTTATTGGTGTTGCCATTAATCATCTTATTAGACTAATATTAACCTATTAGTAACGTATTAGAGTAGACAACAAAGTACATGCCTTATTTTTTTCGATTAAAAAGACAGTCAAAAGATTTATACATTTTGAAGTATACTATTTTCTCAAAAGTATTTTCCATTTAAAAGATATCTTTCGTCATATTTTGCAATAGTTCTCTTTTAAAGTAATATCATTTTACGGAACGTGGAGTTATCTTAGCTCGTGCAATATTTTATTCAGCTACTTTGTTATTACTTTTTTTACGACTTGCATTCATCCTTTGACTTTTTCGAAAAGTCTCTACTTATTCTACTTCCATAAATCCAGGTAATTGTTCGTGTACCCTGTATATCATAAATCATCGAATCATGCCTTCGAGTATTCAATTATAATGCATTTTCCGTTAACTCTTCCCTCCGCCGCTATACTTTTTCGTCCCTTTCTCAATTTCCTTTCACTAATAGTTACATCCTTCTCAATCAGCATTTTTTTTCCATGAAACCTGTTTGATTTTTCATAGCAATTAAATTCAGTTCCAGCGAGATTTTAAAAAAAACTTGGTGCGCTAGAAGTAATCCTTAATCCATCTATCACAAGAAACATTTCTTTATTTCTGCCTGGAGTGTTCTTGTTCTTTTTTGTTAAATTAAATTATTATTTTTCTGTCATTCTTTTTCACTCTCACTCTACGACTAAACTTTGATTATATCTTCATTTAACAATGAATTTTAAATTCTCATATGATGGTTACTCAAATATAATTTTCCAATAGATTACGTACATTGAATTTTATTATGGTAATAGCAAATTTAATTATTCAGTCTAATATCTCTAAAGATATAATTTGCATATCGATTTCCACGTATAAGAGTACATTGTTTGACAGTGCACTTAATAAATAAAAATATTCAAATACGTTCTCGATTATTGAATTAAATTATACACTAGAATTTAAAAAAACTAAATCTATAAATTAATAGAGTTTGGAATATATGAATTTATTTTAATCCGATCTCTCGAACCCGAATGAGCTATGGCATCAATAATGAATGCGGCTTGTTTTAGCAGCGGTGTCTACAGTATTGTAACATTGATATTATTGGATAAGTCGATTCGTAGATAAATTATTTCGGTAGAATTAACCGCTCGTCACTGACAA
The DNA here is from genome assembly GCA_900474335.1 of Ormyrus nitidulus. Taxonomy (NCBI): domain Eukaryota; kingdom Metazoa; phylum Arthropoda; class Insecta; order Hymenoptera; family Ormyridae; genus Ormyrus; species Ormyrus nitidulus. The sequence continues at coordinate 579 of UCOL01003666.1, read as the reverse complement.
TGCTATATTAAAATCTGTCGCACACATTGTTCTTCCCTCAAATAACTGCAGTTCACCATCAGAAGTAAGAAACTAAATTGAATATCAACGGGGCTAAAAAACGACTAATTCGAACGAGATAAGTCGAGGGACGAACCGAACGATCGCAGGTACAAGCAGCGAGCACTAAAAACGAATTATCCAAAATGGACGTAGCGGCGTCGATAACAACAACTCGGCCACAATGGCCAGGGCTTACAATTCACGAAGGATATTAGGTGTCGCTTTGACTCGGAGGGTCAGAGAGGCTGGCCGGGGCGCAATGGGCCGCGCCGGATAAGGCCGATGACAATGCGACAATCTCCATCTCTCTCTCTCTCTCTCTCTCTGTATGTGTGTGTGTGTGAGGGCGCGTTATTGCCGGAGATCAGTGATTCTCATTACTGGCGGGGGCGTAGGCCGAAAGCGGTCTTAAGCCCATTCCCCGGGCGCAATCTCCCCGAGTTCCGAAGTGCGCCCTATAGTGGCCTTCCTTCCTGTGTAGTGCGTTTGCGTCCCCTGGGCGATGTCTCCCCCCCCCCTCCACACCCCCCCACACCC